>PVJL010004264.1:0-134341 GCA_004026885.1 Lyroderma lyra
GAAGTGTGCCCACCCCCCCCACCCCCCGTCAGGTGTGTCTAGCCCCCATCAGGCTCATTTTGTGAAAGCACTCAGTGGGATTTTCTTCACATTGGAAATTTTCATCTTCATTTGAACACTTTCTTTGTGGAAAATTTTATTTTTAAATCTTGATGGGTAAAGTTTATTTCCGTCTTATTCATTTGAGCTACCTAATCACAAATAGAGACTTTTATTTGCAAATTACTTTTATGTTAATTCAAACTCTGTCTTTTTTTTTTTTGTAAAAAGTGGTGAATTCTTACTATTTCTACTAAAGGCAAATACAGTATCCACAAACACAAACAGCTAAATGCTTTCTCTACATGGTGCACTTACAGCAAAATAAGTGTAGGAATGTTTCTTTAATGTTTACCAAACTCAGTATAAAAGCTGTGTTTTTCCTGAGGTGACGAGTGTATGAAGGGATTTTCAGATATAAAAAGAAGGTAACTAATGGTTGCCTTTTCAGTAAAATAGAGAATAGGTCAGATTTTTTTTTTCCTCCAGATTCTGTTTCTACAAACAAGTTTAAATCTTTTCGAAACGGTTATGATTTTTTTCATTGTGTTCATCACCCCAAGTGAGTTCTCCTTCTGTCCCTGGATGTTTGACGCCCGGTCCCCTCTTCTGTCTCCGCCCCCCTCCGCCCCCGACCCTCTGGTAGCCACTAGACTGTTGTCTGTGCCTGTGAGTCCTTTCGTTAGTTTGTCTTGGTCCTCTGTAGCTTGCCGTTTGGTATCCCACATGTGAGTGAAGTCATAGGGTTCTCCACTTCTTAATGATTCCTGATCTTGATATTGTCACTAACCCTCCACTTCTCATTTTCTCAAGTCCCAATATTGTTGGCTTTTGTTTGGTGGCATTGACTTACTTAAATTTAGAATTTGGTGGTGAAAACCATTTTATTTCTATTTTTAACTCAGTAGTGATATAATCATATATCGCATTTGTCATTTAAATTTATATCCATAAAACTCAATAAGCAGAGTATTATTCTAATAAGTACATAATCTAATTGCTGAAACTATTCTGCATTTTAGCATGCAAATATATTAATGGTTTTGACTTTTGATCAATATGGGTATCAATAAAGATACAAGCCTATTATAAGATTGTGGATACAATTTATGTACTGGATAATAAGTAAGGAATTGCTTTTTATAGGCCTTTATTCTGACATGTTTCTTCTCCTTTTCTCTGTTAAATTTTCTAAGGACTTCATTGATTCTCTTACATGTTTGTGCGATAAAATCTATCTCTGAATAAAATCTCATTGCTGTTTTATGTTAATTATTCTTTAGGGTTGGTTTTTTTATTGATCTGAAGGTTTAATATTCTCAGACAGAGCCCAGGCTGTGCAGTACCCCTGCTGGCTGATACATCATCGGTGCCTGTGGTAGTCAGGGTCTCGGCTCATGTCGCTGGGCCGTGCTGTTCTTGCAGGAGGAGCACATCACAGGGGACTTCCCATGCGCCACTTGCCCTCTTCGCAGTTTGGATTTCTGATTCTTTTGACAAAGAGTTGCAGAGACCAAACCTTGGCACCTTTTCTGTAGTCTTAGTGTCTTTTATGGTGCGTCTGAATGATGACTCGATACAAACCATAGTAAAAGTTTCTTTATTACTGCAGTTCCCCTTACTTTGATGACATTTATGTTCTTAATTCATTTTATAAATAGCTCCTGCACTTCTTTCTTGGTTTTTCAGTTGGCATTTGTCCTTAAAAAAATCCTGTCACCGATCCTCAGTTACTGTGGAAACTATGCGTAACAATTTTTGGTTATGAAGGGGAAACGTTTACTATAGTGTTTTTGTGGATGACATACAAAATACAAAGTAAATGTGTATTTCTGCACCTGACTTAGGAAATTTAGTTAGAACTGAATATTATACCACTATTTAAGATCTTCATTTGTTTTAAAAATGAATACATAGTTAAGTAAGGAGATGGTAGGTAGGTAGGTAGGTAGGTAGGTAGGTAGGTAGGTAGGTAGATACTAAGACCTGTGTATGTTCAGAATCTGTGACAGTGGTTTTGGGCACCTGAGGATAATTTAGGAAGTAGTAAATGCCCCAAGAAGCTGCAGTGTTGGGCAGGAATTATTTTAAGTGTGACCATGAAGTATTTTTTGTGGTGTATTTTTATAGGCTTTTAAAGCCAATGACAGATTCTAAAGCCACTCTGAACTTTAGAGGCAGGATCGTGGGTTATCTGTGCTCTGGTGGCCGGTATCCGTTGTACTGTGTGTTTTAATTGGGCAGCTTTTGTGTTGACTCAAGATTTCATTCTTAGCTATCTTTTTCAAAATGTGCGGGAGAAACCTGTAAGAGGAGAAGTCGATCGGTGTGTGAATTTGGTACGTACACTAACCCAGCCTGGAAATGTGAGCGGACTCTTGACCTCACTGCACAAATGGAATTTGCATCCTGCACTTTCCAACTTTGTCACACTGTGCCCTCATGTCCCTTCTGAGTGAGCGGCAGAGGTCACAGGCGGTGCCAGGGTGCCAAGACCTCCAGGAGCACCTTCCCTGACAGGACAGCCCCCTGCTGGACCCTGACCTGGTCACGTGGGGCAGGTTCGTCCACACTGGACTTACTAACCTGATGTTCTTCGCTTCTCCACATGCAGGTGACGAAGGGGAGGTTTTCTGCTGCATTTCACTGTCATTTTAATAGCTGTGCCCCTCATGTGTTGTAGTATTGCTTTCTTATGTCGTTCTGTATGTATAAGGGGCCCTCAGTGTGCGAGGGCCGTCCGCAAAGCATCCAGCCACGTGACGTGAAAACTGGAGGCGTTACGGCTGGGCCTTAACAGACGGCCCTCGTATGTTTATCGATTCGAGTGGAAGTTTGCTTGTGCATGTACAATGTCTCCATGGGGATTTGTGTTTAGGGTATCAGAAGAATTGTTTCTCACTGTTGTACTTCCTTTGCTTTGAGTGAAATAAGCAAAACTCCTTCTGCATACAGGTGTGTTAGAATTCAGCAGGTCCCTTCTTACACATTATTTTAACACACATTTTGGCCGAGTCAGAAATCCAAATGCTCATTGCAGCACAGAGGACCGTCACAGTGTCTGTGGCCCTTCCTGGGGGACCTAGGGACGGATGCGTTCGTTTGCATGTGGCTGGTTTCCCATGGTGACCGTCATTATTCAATTCATTTCAATAGTATAACTTTTAAACACTTTTTTTCCCACTTAACTGATTTAAAGACCACTGAACGGCAAATATATACTAAATGTGAATAAAGATTAAACCATTTTATCATGACCCTTGACACATGATAAAGGAAATAATTCTCTCTCTCCCTCCTGCCCTTCTGTCCCCAGATGTGTCACGGCTGGAGATGCAGTTTGGTTGTGACATGTCTTTCACCTCCCTGAGAGGTGGTGCCATGTGTCAACAAATTCTGAAGAAAATTCTCCTCAAAGTGACGCATTATTGTCTGTTCCAAGAGCCTTCCTATCTTCAGAGCGTGCTCTGTCGGGGTGCTGGGGTCTTCCTCACTCGGGGTGGGGGAGTTTAACAATGCGGCTGAGATGTATTTCCCTGCCACTCAAATAAGATACAACGTGGCTCCTTACGAGAATGTTCGCCGTCACTCTCTGGCTCTCTGTCCATGGACGTTAAGTGACAATTGAGCAGACAGCGTTGTAGAACTCCCCTGGCAAATGGCACCCTTGTCCTCGCTGGCTTTGTTTGCGTTCTCCGGGTGCTCCTGTTGTCTCATGCTGAGTGGGGAGGGGTCGGAAAGTCTTTTGACAACATAACCAAGGCCTGTGCTTGGCAACATTCCCCTACCTTTGGCTGAGTGACCTCCACCTCCCAGACCTTTTCATGAGATGGCATAATGGAGAAAGGTCGTGAGGACCAGCTCAAATACTATGTGATGAAAGCTTCTCACAGTTTAAGGCACTTAAAAGAAGATCAGTGTTTTCAGATTACTTGCTACAGTATCAGGTATTAAAATACTTCCTTAAGTGTATTTTTCTGTTCACGAACTTTAATTTTGAGAGTAGTATGTGACTCTCAAGCTGTCAGTTTTGCACAGATATCCCCAAACAAGACAGCTTTTCAGTACCCTTTATGTTGAATTTGAGGGGTTACAAAAAGATAAAACTTAACCATATTTGACATGAAAGAGCTCATAATCCAATATACTTACCTTTTAATGATCTGTTCTTCTTTGTGTTGTCTTACTTAGCTTTCATTCCATAGGAGAAGCGAGACGAGGATCCCAGTTTGGGAAACGGAGTCATTTACACACTTATCCAGCATGATACACCAATACCTGCTAAGCGTTAGGAAGGTAGGGATGAGTCAGACCTCAGAGACGCCTGGGGACAGGGCAGAGAGGAGTCCACCTTGATTTTGCAGGCAGCTTTCCTGCCTAATTGATTCCTGAAAGCTAATGGGTAAAACCCAGCAATATTTCGACGATTGTTTGTAGAAGTCCGAGGCATGAGGGAGAACAGGGCATAAAGGTGCATCCTTGGTTTCTAAGTTCGTCACGTGGGTTCATAGTCCTGCTATCCACCACTCATGACACTAAGTAGCTGTGGTGGGTGCAGATGTCGGACTGTGTGTTATGAGCAGTTTCTGGGGCCGTTCCCCATCTCTGTGCTGAGGACTTGGGCAGGCAAGGCCATTTCCAAACTGCCCATATTCTGGGTGAAGTTTTGTTAGACTTTTCATTTTCAAATAATTTCAAACTTAAAGAATATTTGTGAGGCTCATACAAAGAAGTCCTGTTTATTCTTTGTCCAGAGACCCTACTCAGGTTTTCCACTATTCCAGTAATAATGGCAAAAGGGGCCTGTCTTCCGCCCGGCCACCCCATCCTGCTTCCAGTCTCTGTGACTCTGACTCCTCCAGGGACCTCATGTCAGTGGGATCACACAGTCACACAGTATTTGTCCTTTGTGACAGGCTTATTTCCCCCAGCATGATGTCCTCAAATTCATCCCCGCTGTGGCGTGTGGTGGAATGGCCTTCCTTTTAAAGGCCGGGGGTGTTTCACTGTACGCATACCTCATGTTAATTTATCCACTCATTTGTCATGGGGCACTTGGGTTGTTCCTACCTTTGGGCTCCTGTGAGTAACGTTGCTGTGAACACGGGTGTGCGGATCTGTGTTAATATGTGAGACCTTGCCTTCAGTGCTACGAGATCAACCCAGACGGGATTGCCGGATGTGGTAACTTTGTGAGAACCCTCCATGCTGATTCTACAGGGGCTGTACCATTTTGCACCCCACCACTGTGCACAGGGACCCCAGTTTCCCCACATCCTCCCTCCCTCCCTCCCTCCCTCCCTCCCTCCCACCTTCCCTCCCACCCACCTATCCAGGGGAGCCCCATTCTAATGGGTATGAGATGGGAGAGAGCCTCTTTTACTTTCATTGTTTTCTTTGTCCCAGTACCTCGTTTCCCTCTCACTTTTATTGGTTCCTCATATCTAGAACGCCAAGGCGCATTTAGTATTTTACTTTTATTTAAAAAAAAAAATCGTTGGCAAGGAGAACATTGATTTGAAGCCTTGTAATGTTTATTACTTTACCCAATACTCTGATGACTTCAGGAAATTTCCTTTTTGGGGTAGCTGAATCATATAACTTGGAAAAAAAAAACAATGAAAACAGATTTCCTTTTGACTTTTTAAGCACTTTTAAATGGAAATGCACATCACTAGTTTCATTGAAGATTTTTAGAAGCTTTATGCTTTTGCCTTGAGTATTTAAAATATCACTTAAAATGTTTAAATATTCTTTAAGGTCTATTAAATTCTTCCAAGTTCAGGCAATGCTGTTTCTCTCGTGTATCCTTAAGTTAGCTATGTGACAGCACCGGGGTGCTTTAATAGGATTTCCCATTCTTTCTTGGGCTTCTGTGTACATAAGAGAGAGCCCGGGCGGCGCTGGGCCCCCGCGGACTCAGAGGCAGGGACCTTGCCGTCTGGTGTGGTTGACGCGGAAGGTGCGCCCCTGCAGCCAGACGTCAGCTGGTTCTCCTGCAGGTCTTCACCGCAGTCCTCAGGTTTCTAGACCCAGCTCCGTGCTTGCACCTCTCCGCCCACCCCGTGCACGTCTCCTCTCGCAGGATGGATGGCGTCAGCCGGTCCCTTAGACCTGTGTTGCTTCAGCCCCTTCCTGTGGTCACCGTGAACGGTGACCGGAGCTTGTCAGGGGCCGGGGGGAGCGTGCGGTGATGGAAGAATGCACTGGAGGTTTGAGGAGCACGTGGCGGGGAGGATGTCTGCATCAGGAAGACTTGGGAGAGCCTCCTGCGAGCACGGGGTGAGTTGCACTGAGCCAGTGGCCTGGTGACAAGCGAGCAGTGACTGGGGACATGATTCCTGAGAGGAGCGTCGCAGGGAGGGTCGATCAAGTGTGAGAAAATACTCTGGAGCGGGCACCGGTCAGTGCAGTTCTGAGTTTCATCCTGAACCTTGTTGGGGTGCAGGACGTGGTCGCTGTGTTCAGTTTCCATGACCCGGTGTTCCGCACTCACCCTGACCCTGGCCCCGAGGCTGGCTGCGCGGTGCAGTGACCTCTGGGAGCTGCGTGACCTCTTCTGACCCAACGGACAGGCAGGGCAGACCCTGGAGGAGCCCCCAGGCGGTCTCTGCCACCAAGAGCATTGGAGGACACGACACTGGCCTGTGTGGTCAGGCCCTGCTGTAGCGAGCGCCTATCTGGGAGCCTTGTGGGTGGAAAGCTCGTTGATCGGAGGCATGGGGACAGGGTGATGCGAAACTCTGGCTGCCTCACGTACACGCCATGTCTGTGTGTCCCCCGTGCTCGTCCCCGGCCCCCCTCGGTGGGGCCGCTGGCATTTGCCATAATGGTTTCCCCGCCTTCGGGGTCTGTCTGCTGTCATCACCGCTGCGCCACCCCCTTCCCTTCCACGAAGCCTGTCCGAGGCCCCCCTCCCCCTTTAAAAACCCTCCGCTCCAGTGGCTCCCGCTCATGTAGCACTTAGCCTCCTCTCCTCTGTCTCCGAGGTCCTTTTGTGAGGGACAGTGTCTTCCCCTGTGTTTCAGCCATCCCTCTTCCCTCGTCATCATCTAACCACAGTGCTCGGTGAGGCCTGACCCCGTGCGTGGGGACCTCACTCGGGCATCGTCCCGCCCTGCGCGCGTCCCCGGCCGCCTCTGCCCGGCTGGCAGCTCCCTGGGATGCTCCCCGGGTGGCACAGACGGGCAGCGCGCCGGTGTGCAGGCGGGGCGGTGCCTGCCGGGTGCGCCCGTGGGGGGTGGCCCCTGAGACCCGGGTCTGATTTCACCCGCAGCGTAGCTGGAGGCGGCGAGGCCCGGCGCCGGGAGGTGACTTTCCGGGACACGCCAGGTTTGCCAGGACAGGTCCATGTGCTGTGTTACTCTTCGGAGGCGGCCAAGGCGGTCAGGTTTAATTTTAAAAAGATGAAGCTTGTGTGGATTTTGACGTCTCTAGTTAGAGGTGAGGGGAAACATAACCGTAGTATCTAAATCAGGAAGACACTGCCTGTGGGTGTAAGATGCGAGTTTTATTCAAGTCGATTTTAAATATGATGAAACCATTGAAGTTGTAGTAGGAAGAAAAAACTCCCCAGGGAAAGAGAAGAGTTTCCAATTTTGTGGCTGATGTAGCTTTCACTTGGGGCATCGCTCCGGGAACCTTGTTAATAACGTTACCGTAGGTGAGCGGACTGGTCTCCTTCTTACATCTGACCAGTTTCTATGGGTTTCTGTACATTGCTGTATTCCACGTGTACATGCACACATGCACATCCACATTTATTTCCTATATATTTGTGTAAGCTACATGTAAGTGTTTATTCACACATATTTGTTATACATTAGGGCTATAGATATTTTTTTCCATAAAACTATCTTGTATTTTTAAAGTAATACCTGAAAATTTACCATTTTTGTAATCTGGAACTAGGAAAGGAACCGTTGGGGTTGAGCGGAGAGAAGGTAAGAAAAGCAATAAGGCAGGAGAAGGAGAATTATTCTTTTACACGTGTAGCCTGGGGAGTAGAGAGCGCCTCAGGCTAGCTCTCACAGCTTGTGTAAACTGGATTTAATTTTTATGTAATACAGCACACCATTCCAAAGCCTGCCTCAGGGAACCTCCGGTTTTGAAGTGTTCCTGGGGAAATTGGCCACCCTGCGCTCAGGTAGCGAGGCCCCGGTGGTGGCCCTGGGACCACAGGGCACAGCCCCGAGCCTCTGCTGTTCCCACAGGCTAACTGGGCATTTCCGGCCGCTCGGAGCAGGCGCAAGGGGAACTGAATTTGGTTCTGGCGTCGTACTGAGCAGTTACGTGGAGTCAGAGCCCCTCTGCGTAGATTATGTAGCAGCGAACCGGAGCTCGGGGTCCATCCCTCCGGGGGCCGGGAACAGTTCCGCCGTGTGTGCCAGCTGCACACCTGCCCCCGGACCTTCCGCTCCCAGTCAGCAGCACGGCCGGACTCTGTCCCGTGTGCGGGCTCCGTCCTGCGCTGGGGCTCTGGGCACATGCGGGGTGTCCCTGGGGGGCCCTGCTGGCCCTCTGCGCTCCGTGCCGCGCCCTGCCCCGGGCTCCCGTGCGCACCGGCTTCTCCATGTCCTGTGTGGTCACTCCGGCGGGAGTTCTGACCTCGCTTTGCAGCGGTCCTCGGGAGCTTCCCCAGCCTCCCTCACCACCTGCTAAATTAACGGCCTGAGTCTGTTCTGGAGCGTGTACCGAGCCCGCCTGCTGCGGCAGGCGCTGTGAGTGCGTCTCATCACCATCAGTCACGTCTCGGAGGAGGTGACTGTGGTTCGAGGACAGGGAGCAGCCTCCTCAGAGCCCACAGCCCCGGCACAGTCACGGCCTGGCCTCCCGCTGCCCCGCTCTCCCTGGGCTCCGCTCTGCGTCCTGCCTGAGAGCTCGCCGTGCCTCGTCTCTCGGACTGTCAGAACCTCCGTCTGACCAGACGGATGACGCCATCCTTGAACTAGAATCTCCCCTGGGTCCACTGCCTCTGCGGTCCAGAATTCGCTTGAAGTCCAGAGGGACCCGTGTCCTGTGCTAGGTCACCTTCGTTCTAACATTACCTCCTGAGCAAGTTCGTTCATAGCCATTTACGGCACGCGTGGTCCAGGGCACTTGACCTTCTGTGCTGGTGGGCGTGGTCTCCCCGGCCACTGACACTGATTCCTTCGGATTTGATGCTTCTTGTTCGTAGCCTAGGCTCCCAGGCTTTCCCCTTTCAGTTGGCCGACCTCTCTTCCCGGGCTGGCACCGCCAAGCATCCTGTCATCCTGGGCCTTAGCTTGGAGCACAGTCCCTTAGGAGACAGTCGTCTTCACTGTGTGGAGCTCTTCTGGGCGCCTTCCTCAGGCGCATTGTGCCACCGCCTCCTCTTTCTTGTGATACAGCAAAGTCACCTGTGTGCCTTTCGTCCTGACACACTACAGCCAGTTCCCTCCATCTCTTACCCCCGCTCTCATGACCCTGACACGGTGCGTCACCCTGGAGACAGGCCTGGCCATGGGCAGATTACTCCCTGACTGCTGTCAAGTGGGCGTCCAGGTGGTGCCGGTTCTCAGTGAGTTCTGCAGGGATTCCAAGCGGAGTAGGGCTTGCGAACGTCTCTGGTTCTGGTGTCTTTAACCTGACAGCTAAAGCAGCTTACCGCTTGGCCTTGAACTCCTACGACCGTTTGCAGTTCATCCTCATTTTCCTGAAGGTTCTTCCTGCTTTGTAGTCACTGTTTCCTGAAGTTGGCGCCGGCCCTGTGTCTGTTTGACCGAGTTTGACGAACTCAGCCACGTCTGATGTGTCCCTGGAGACTTGGCAGGTGCGTGCCATCGGAATGAAATGCAGTGCCATTCGCTTCCGGTCGGCACGGCTCCTCCACCACCCAGCTGCACATGAACTTCCTCGAACGACTCCTTGGGCTCGCACCACCTTGAAGTAGAAATGTGCTGTTCCAGAAGGCTCTTCAAATGTGGATTTAGAACATTCCTTCCAGAGGAGGTCATTTTGCTGAGATAATAGTTGAACAATAAAATGTATCTCATTTCCACATATTCTTAACATGTCATGGGAGACAAAAACGCGCAGTTAAATACTGTGAATGCATATTCACACACAGAGTTCTAGAGAATTGTCAGTGTGGGGGATGTAGTCAGCATGTGCACGCTGGGGGAATTTTACTTTCAAGTGGGCGAATCCTTTTCTTCCGTAAAGTAAGCGCTACAGGATAGTGGTCCTGGGGAGGCTTTACTGCCTTCAGTAAGTGGGTAGTATGCTGCTGGCCATGACAGAAACCTTCTAGTACATGTCCTTCTAAAGAATGTGACGTGTAGAGAGAGGGACACACAGATTGCTTGGAGATCGGTCCTCCAGGGAGGCTCAGCTTTGGAAAACTCGAGCATGAGGCGTGTGAAACCACAACCCTGCTGGTACAGGTAGCATGCCGATACCTTGGTGTCTAGTTGTTAATAGGTAGCAGGTACAGAAGTTAGCTGGAACACTTGAGAATGTGTTCTCTGTCAGGGCCCTCAGAGTACTTTTTGATGTTTCTTAAAACTTGAAATTCTAATGTCCATTTTCATTGAAGGGCACACTGAATTTTTTCTTTGTTGGGGTTTTATTTTTCTTCTTTGAGTAATTTTAAAAATTACTTCTTAAGGAAACTCATTACTTTCTGAGGAAAATATGAAAACAGTTAAAGTGCTATATGAATGGGAACAATTGTGTTCTTTTAGTCCAGTCGTGAAGCGTTTAACTCCGCACTTGGGAGCGGTCCAGATGTAAAGGCCCCGCCGCCCGTCACTGAGACGTGTGCCGCTGAGGCCGGAGCGCTCGTGCTGGTGCGGAGGTGGGCAGAGCCCGCCCCTCGGCTCTCCTGCTTTACGCTCCATTCGTATTTTCAACCTGTTCGCGGTCAGAACCAAGCACGAAGCCATCTCTTCGCAGGGCGTTGTTGCAGCCTGTGATGAGCCAGGCGCTCCTCCCGCCCCGAGACCGTGGCACCCCGGGTAAGCTTGCAAAGAGTCACTTCGCGGGGAGAGATGCTACTGTATCTTGAAACTCATCTTAAGGTGTTACAGTCAGTGAAACATCGCTGCAGATTGTTTTGTAGAAACATTACAGTTTCTAAGGTTTTGTTCCTTTTGATTTTGTTTTTTGTAGTTTTTACTGTCTTTGTAAATATTCCCCAAATCCCTATTTGAACTTACAGAAGTTTAAAATTGCATTCAACTTTTCCTCTTCAAATTATTTTTTAAATAAAGTCCATTTTGGATGCATCCAGCTCTACATCTGATGTCTAACGGGCATCTTTGCGCTCTGTCCCAGACTCGCTCCCTTTTCCCACAGAATAGCCGAGGCAGGGCAGCCACATCGGGTAATTCCGTGGGTCGGGGCTTTCAGTCAGACTCTTTTGGTAATCCCTTTATTGTCCACCATGTTTTCTCCTCATTACCAGTCACAGATGTCACTTACTGTCCCTTCAGGTGGTTGCCTTGCTGACGATCCCATTTGTTGCATTTCTGACCCATTTCTTTCTAAACACGCAGCAGGTGTCCTCCACCCTGTGCTTTCCCTCTGCCCAGCGGCTCCATTTCTGTGCTTCGGTCCATGGGCCGTCGGGGATGTTCCATGAGGGCGGGAGGCTCGGCAGGCCTCCGACCTGGCCTCCTCGCACCGGGTCCTGCTCTCGGAGCTCTCACCGCGGCTGCAGCGGCGAGTTGGTTTTGCCACTTGGATGTCTGTAAACATCTCAAATGTACCTTGTCCAGACAGAACGATTCGTGTCCCCCTCACGCCCCCCACCCAGTGCTTCTCTTGTAGACGGCTCCATCGCAGCGGGTGAAAGCTCACCCTTCTCTTTCCATACGTGGCGGGGTCACTTGCACTTCTCTCCGCCTCTCATGTCCCTCGTGCTAGTCATGAGGTGCAAAACGTGTTCGAGCTAGATCGCTTCCCATCACTTCCTTTCCAGCGGTCATGGTCAAATGTCCTGTCACCTCATGTCTGAATTTCTCGGAGCTCCTCCTAACGTGTTCCTGGTCCCTCACGTGACCTGTCCTCCGCGCATGGGCACGTGGATGCGGAGAGTCGGAACACACGGTCCCTTCTGCGGCCCCCTGCCGCGCGCCTCCCTCCTCCGAGTGGGAGCAGGGGCACCTTGCTGGGCCCTGGGGTCTGACCGGTTGCCCCCGCCCCCACGTCCTGCTCCAGCACGCTGGTCTCAGTGCGTGGCGTACCCCCACGTAGTGCCTGTGTTCTGCCGGGGTCTTTCCCGGTACATTGCTCCCACAGCGATGCACTGGAGCCAGCTCTTACTAGGCAAACGGACTGTTCACTTTTAAGGGATTTTAGGCAGTAGATGACATCCTGGTGGGAGCTTGAGATGATTAATAATTACGTAATTGTATAAGTTACGTATTTCTTTTTTCTTGTCTGTGTTCACCCAAGCACCTGCAACACTGCCTGGTGCAAGGAAGGCCTTCAGGGAATAAATGAATGGGAAGCCAGGGGTTAATTCCAGGGTCTCGTCAAGGCTTCTCGACTAGCTACTGAGAAGTAAGGAAGATTCTGTTGTTTAGAGCCACACTGATGTATTTAGGCCATGTGCATAGATTTTGGAACATTAAATGATGACACCTACTGAGAAAGATGTATAGGCAATCTTCCAGGTTACCTGTGCATTCAAGTATCCAACAAATTTCTTAAAAATCTCAGGTTCGGTGGAAGCTGTGAGTTCTTCTTGATATCTCAGAAGTAAGTTGGCATCCATTGCTGAAGTTGCAGCTGTAAAATTGTGAATATTTTTTATGAAAATTTACCTCTCAGGATTGTAGTTTTATATTATATACCTTGGATAAAATTTGTTCTTTCTTCTTTATAGCCTAATCTTTTAGGAATTAGATATTTTAATCTTTGTGTTGTTTTCATCCAGACATTGATGCAATAATGACTTTGGGAAAAAGTTGGTTAAGATCTTCCATCCTGATACTGTATACTAAATTATCAGTTTTTTAAGACCTTAGATTATTTTATTCACTATTAAATTGCCTACACCACCTAGCAGATGTGTTAGAAGTGACAGAAAGTATCTTGTTCTTACTGCATAACCAATTTTATTTTCTCTGTGTCAGCCTATGAGTTTACAGCCTCTTTGAAACTCCATTATAATGTCATTACATGTGCTTTCTTCTATTTGAAATAAATTATTTCATATTTGCTTATGTAAAAGAGCACACTGTCCAAGGTTTTTAAACTCTCATTTACTAGTGCATTTAAATCTTCCTCGTAATGTCCTGTGACACTTAGCAGTGTTGTCGTGTGGGCGCTGTCAGCAGCCTTGCCGGCTCTACATGGGGACATTCCTGTTTAGATCGTTAGCATATCGTTTGAGCAACAGTGACCTCGTTTGACCCCTAAACTTTTTCCATAGTGGTTTTTTTTAGTGTGATTCATTTCCATTTACCTGTGGAGTGACCTGTTTAGACAGGTGTTTGCTTATCATACTTGTATGTATATTGGTTCTTTTCTGTACCAGTGGGCACCGGCTCCTCGTGGGCTCTGTGTACGTAAATGCGCTTCTCCCGTGTATCCCTGGGGCCGACCGAGATGGCGCGCAGCAGTGCGGAGAAAACAACCTGTTGGTGAATGAGTGTATCAGGGTTATGCTTTTTACTGTAGTGTTGTCTTTGTAGTGTTTTTCTCATAATTGCCACTTTTTGAGTTCTTGGTGCTTCATCTGCTCAGAAATTAACCCTCAGTTAAAGTAAGCTAAAGAGCTATATAAATTAAAAAGTATGGATTCTAAGCCTCTTGTCTTTTTGATTATTTTGATGTAAGTAATCAGATCAAGATTACATGGGGTTAAAATTTTCACTCTAACTCAAACTCGATCCTCAGTTTCCAACAGAGAGAGGTATCTTCTCTGAGAACAAAATTAACAAGGTAAATTACCTTCCCTGTTTATCTTTACTTTTTTATTTGCTTAAAAATGATAAGAAGTAATTTGCAGACGGTAGCAGCCCAGTGAAGGAATTCTTTGGTGTACGTTTTCCAGACACATAACCACAAAATCTAACTTTATTTTATACTGCGCTTTGGTCACAGTCTCTGTAAGCCCAGACCTGCACTAGAGGGAGCGAAATTGTGCTCAGAGAATCCCAAAAATCCAAATTAGGTTTTTTCTTTTTCCATGTGTGAGACCTACGCGGTAGCAGTTTACTAAATATTTACTGGCTTTATGAGTGCATGCTCAGGTCTCACCTCCAAGTAATGGCATCTCCTTGAAGGCACGAGCCTTGGTTTTCCGTTTGTGTTTAGTTCTAATACCTTGAATAGTAAATATATATTAGCCTCAGTAAATGCTGGGGGAAAAATTCTAATTTTGTCTTTAGTTGCATAAACACTAGCTTAAAAATGAAATATAGTTCAGAAAAATGGTTCTAAGGTTTTACCATATACATGGCAGTGTCAAGTTTCAGGCAGTTAAATCGCGGACAGTTAGTTGTCCTCTAAGCGCTGTGCGCTCTGCAGGGCTGGTCTGAAGGGCGCTTACCACCGTTGGACACCTCTCCCCACTTCCTTCTGTCCCTTTGCCTCCGGCCACCTGAGCCCCGCTCCCAGCCCTGCCCGGGGCTGAGCTCTGCTGGTCTTCTAGGTGCCAGCTGCTCAGGAGCCGTCCTTGCGTTTCCACAGGGGCATGAGGTGTCCCTCCGGGAGCCCGGTGCCTCTGAGCCAGCGCGCGCCCGTGTGGAAATCTCTGGGCGTTAGGTTCCCTAAGGCGCCAGTGGTTTCTGCGCCCCCGTCTGTGTGTTAACACGTGTTCACCCCGTTAACATAAGTGCGCACGGGGAATGGCTAACTCACCTCCAAGGCTGTAGTTCTCTATTTGTACTATTTATCTCATAAGGACTTTTGAATTACACGTGAAAGTCTTATGTCAGCATACACCTCAAAAAGTTATGCATGTTATGTATGTTCTGTGCAGATATAGTTATCTGCTAAATACTAGCATCTTTTATAAGAAATAGTGAAAACAGAATCTGACAAATTTTTTAAATACTTTTTAATTTATTAAAGTACGTGTTTGAAGTTACAAATACAGAATCCTGTGATTAGAATCATCAAAATGGGAGACTGTGAAACAAACAAGGATGAAGGGATGCTTTTCTAAGGTCCTTGGCCCCAGGGAGCCTGGGAGCGCCCCGCGGGCGGCTAGGACACAGTGCTGGAAGCGAGCCAGCGGAGTCACACTGACCCGCGATGTCCGCCCCCGGGGAGCGCAGGCCGCACGGACCCAGCGCGGGCGGAGGGCGCGTCGTCACACCCTGATGATGGAGCTCCGCTATGGAACACCAGGGGGAACGAAGGCCAAGTTGTCCTGATTGATGAATCTGGAGGAAGGCATGTGGCTCAGGCCATCTGTGACCCACATAAAGGGAAGGGGACGCTCGGCTGCGCGCAGGGGGCCGGGCTTGCAAGGCGAAGGGAAGGGCAAAAGCGACCCCGAGGGAGCGGAGGGTTTTTACTTCACTGTCATCCGCCTCAAGTCTGTGTCATACCCTCAGGGCTCCCGTGAGTGGACGGATGGGGACACTGTGCTTTTGTTCCTTGGGTCAGGCTGCTACAGGTGTGGGACGGTGGTGATTATTTACCGGGTAATCTAAGACGTGTCTTTTGCTCAAAACGGGGAGAGCGGAGACAGCAAGAACTGCTTTCTGCAGCTTTTCCACCTAGAGAAGCTTCCTGAAAACGTGATTGTCGCCCACAGTAGGGAAGAGTCCCTTCTGTTCGTTTAGAAAGGATTTACTGATAGAGCAAGCCTTATGGAAACTACTTGTACTCTAACTTATTTTATTTCTTAATTGTTCCTTTTGTTTGTTTTTTTCCTGGCATTCAAAAACTTAGAAAATTCTAATTCATAATTTTATTGTATTTCTAAATTTTTTCAGCAACAGAAGGAAATCAGGGTATAACTAGAAGTTTAAGTTAATTTTAAACTAGATGAAGAAAATTCTAACATATAAAATGAAGTTTTGCAAGAAAGAGATTGAATTGACACAAAACAGCCTTAGTTAATTCTTACAGAGGATGTGGTGTTGAATTAGGAGGCCTTTCCAAGTATATTAGAGGAGTAAGTAGTATCAGAGTCGAAATAAGTCCATTTGAAGGTGAGGAGAGAGATAAAATTAATAAAATTAATTTACTACCAAGCTAATTTTTAAAATTGGTTGGTTATTCATCCAGGGAAAAGCCAAACCAAACCAAACCTCATACTTGGACATGAGTTTCCATACTGCCGCGACCCGCGCGGGGAGGCCGAACCGGAGGGGAGGTGCCGGGGGATTACGAAAAACACACAGACGCACACGCAGACGTGACAGATAGCGAAGCTGGGACCCGGGGGCTCCCTGGGCTCTGATGGAGACACCGAGACCCTTCAGGTCCGCAGCCCAAGAACAACAGGGGGTGTAACTTCTTAGTTGTGAAACAGTGGTGCCGCCCCCATCCTCTCGTCCGGAGTCAACAACTTTAGGGTTCCTCCTCCTCGCAGGCAATGTGCTTTGCTCCTTCCCCTCAGCCAGCCGGAAACCACGTCCCGAGTCGTGTCCTTGTTCACTGAGTTCCCGGCAGCCCTGCAGGACCCTTGAACTTGGGATTCCAGGTGCACAGGCAGCCTTGCTAAACCTGTTTCGTCAATAGGCCTGGCTTCTGGCTCACACGCTGCCCACACCAGAGCAGTAGAGAGACTGGTAAATGAAGCTACTCAAAATCTAAGCAAAATAATTCCTTGAAAATGTCAATACGCATCACCTTGGCTGTCTTGTGTACAACTTGCAGTGCTTAGGCAACTATCTCCTGAACTTGATGGGTCAGCAGACAACACGTATTTCAGAGATGCCAGTGAGTCAGAGGAGGTGAAGTGAATGTTCAAAAGGTCCTACTAGTATCTCACAAATGCTGGAAAACCGTCCGAAGAAGGTCATGGAGTCCCGTACACCCCCACGTGTAAATGCCAGCGGCTTCGCCGAGCGCCAGCTCGCACGCCGTGTTGGGCGGTCGTCGCAGGCGTGCACCTGCCTCGCGGTCCGACCGCGTTCAGTAGTGAACACCTTCTCACAAAGCAACAAAATATTGAATGCCTTTAGTAATATAAAAATAGTTTTGTCTTCAAAAGTGGTTTACGTAGTTTTTCTGCTCGACTACTGGAATTTTCCATCGATCCTTTTGGGGTTCTCTGCTGTGAGGTGTCTGGGCTCCATGCAGGATAGAGGTCGAATTGTATTTGCGGTTCAATTTCTGTATTCTTTAGAAGGGAAATGTGAGCAAAACGGCCAGAAACCAAAACAGCAGATGGACGTTCCCGCCCTCGGTTCTCACGCACAGACCGAGGAACGGGCTTCGGACGGGCTTCGGACGGGCTACGGAAAGGGCCGAGCGTGGCGGCCGTCACGGCTTGCCGGTAGCTCATGCCGCGCCTCGCTGTGGGCCGCCTCGCCCCGCCTTTCTCCCCAGCCTTCAGCTGAAAGTGCTTGGTGGCCTTTCTGTCCTTGCTGCGGACCCCTTCCCAGTCCACACCTGCGGTCCCCGCGTTCTCAGTCGGAAACCCTCAGCTTAGGACTCAGGAGGCTGTGGGCTTCCCTGATTCTCAGCAGCAACCACACACCCTGTTGGTTTGCACTTCTGTCCCTGGGGACCGTGGTGAAAATACTTTCATCTTCTTTTCCGTCTTGACGAACGTAGGAAGCACCTGCCAGCGGTAGCAGGGCCCCGGCCGGCGGAAGCGGCTCCCTGTCGCCGCCCCTCGTGTGTTTAGCATGGCTTTGTCCCGTGCTTGATGAGCGAGCACGGCGACACCTGCAGGGTGTGACCACGTTCGTCTCTGGTCATTGGAAGGGTTCTCCTGGCCCGATACCTCTCAACTGAAAGAAAAAAGAAAGGCTCTTTGTTGTCATTTCAAAGTGACCATGTCTACTTTATGACACTGTACAATGCGTTAATAGGTAGGGGAGGACCAGTGTCTCTCAGGGGCCTGCCTTCACACCGGCCCGTCGGGCAGCCACTCGGTTCTCCTCTCATTTAGGTTTCCTTCGGTCACTGTGCACCGGCTGGGTTTCTCAGCTACGCTGTGGTGCGGAGACGCTTCTTCCCTCGGTCTTTTTCTGCTTACACCTTCATTAACCCTCTGTAAAGGAGATACTTGCCCTAAATTTGTATGCATTGTAGTGCGACACACCTGAGCTCATAGAGCATTTTCCACCAATACGAGTCGTTTTCTGAACTTAGCTGCTTCATTGAGACGTGTCTGAAAGCAGGAGGAAGGCTTCCTGGTGACAACCGGCCGCGTGCTGAGAAGCGCTGACCGTGGGCTGTCCGGGGCACAGTGAGTCCCTTTTCCGGTACTGAGGAAGCGCCTTCCCGATTGCCATTAGGACGACACAGGCTTTTGCAGGGGATACCTAAGTAGGAGGTTTTGCAGTTCTTTGAAGGAAATGGAAACAATAAAATTTTAGAAAGATTTAGAAGAACTTGCAGGAAATAAACCTGATTTGCAAGAAAAGTTATATATCTGAGGTTACTAATGTAAGGGAAGTCCTTCCATTCAGGAAAGGCAGAAGTCACTCGGGTGGCAATGGCCATGGACACTGTACAGACCACAGGATGCCATTTTTATGTTATCGGGAAGTGTCCTTTGTGACCGTCATTTGAAACGGGTCTCATACACTGGTGCCGTCACGTTTCTCTGGCTTCCGAGGATGAGGACACCTGCGCCCCGTGCGTGACCCGTGTCCCTGTTTGCAGTGCTGTCGGTCAGTTTTGCCACCATGATCCTTGAAGTCTCTGTCTGGCGTCGTGTGGAAGGCGGTGAGCCCTCTGAGGCTTTGTTTAGGACGCAGGCACGTCCAGCCTGCAGCCCAGGAAAGCTTTGAATGTGACCCAAGACACATTCTTCAAACATTACGAGATTTGTTTTGTGGCTTTTTTATTTAGCTCATCAGCTGTCGTTAGGGTAGTTTATGTGTGGCCCAAGGCAGTTCTCCCAGTGTGGCCCAGGGAAGCCAGAGGTTGGAGGTGGTTTGTGTGTGTGTGGGGGTACGTGTGTGTGCGTGTGTGTGCGTGTGTGTGTGTGCGTGTGTGTGTGTGCGTGTGTGCGTGTGCGTGTGTGCGTGTGCGTGTGTGTGCGTGCGTGTGTGTGCGTGCGTGTGTGTGTGTGTGTGTGTGTGTGTGTGTGAGAGAGAGAGCGAGAGAGAGAGAGAGAGAATGCGTGAGATACTGTCCTGACAGGAAGATGATGTGCTTAGTTTCATTTACAGGCGCTCAAAGTCGAGTGTTGAGTCAGTGGTTTAAGGAACAGTGTGTCCTCTGCTTCAGTTTTTTGTAGATGCTAGAAAATTGGAAAGTAGACAAAATAAAGAAGTATAATTTTGGTAAAGTATTTTACATTTTTATGCTATGTGTCTCCAAATCATAAAACTGCGAACATTAGAACGACATCCAGAGTCGCCTGTAGGCTGATGGTGCCTGTTGTCCCTGTCCCACTCCTGAAACTGCAGGGAGCACTGCTTTCCAGCCTGCATCGGGCAGGAAGGTCTCAGACCTGATTTCTGTTTCCACGTTTGCTGTTCACACACTGTGTCACCTTGACCGTTCTCTTAACTGCACCGGGCCTTTGTTTATGTAATGTATGAATGAGTATGGGGTGGTCTTCAGAGACTCACGTGGTGTATTCCAGTTGGAAAATTCTGTGTCACACTGAAGGATAAAACATGGGTTTGCAGTCACCTGTGACTTCTATTGGATCCTTACCATGACACGTCTTCCATGACTTGGGCCAAGGTCTTTGCTTGTCTGATAATAGTGGTCATCTCTAAGTGTCTGCAGTATAGAGGCACTGTGAGCAGTAAATGAGCCATCGGGGAGCTTCTGGGAGCGTCACCTCTGAGTGAGAAAGCATATGTGTCCTTGGGAGCTGACAGTGGGGAGCGGCCACCGTGGGCAGGATGCGGGAATGGTCGGACGCCCCCTCTGCAGGAGTGGGTCCTGGGGACCCCACCCTCTTGGGTCCTCAGCCCATCCCTGAATGCTCCTGGCACCCACGTGGACAGTGGATTTCCCAGGTGGTCCTGGGTGGTCCTGAGCAGGCGGCTGGGAGGGCCCAGCCTTAGTGGGTTTTCTGGGGGAAATGAGTGCTCGTGTCCCACACCAACAGGAAGAATGAAGGCCGCTTTCGCACAAGCCTGTCCTGAACTGTGTGGGGCGTGGACGGCGTGGTCGTGTGGGCCTGGCTCCCGCCGAGTGCGCACAGGGTATGCTGACAATGACAGTTTGTTTTTACTCTTCATGTCACATTTTATTAATAAGTAATTTTTGCCCCTTATAGAAGGAAACCTTTTAGGCATCAAAGAATACATTAAAATTGTCACAAAAAGTGTAACCACATTCATGAAGTTATACCTGAAGCTATAGAACAGGTTGCATTGGTTGAAATGCTACATTGTCTCTTTGATAGTGTTTATTTTGTTGGAAGTTGAAAGACTTTTTAGTGAAATTCTTTTTTAAGTGAACACCACAATTAGCATTTTTGCTACTTCTACTTAAAGGTACAAATACATTTTATTTATGCTCTCAAAATGTTTTAGTTAAAACTTATCAGGATTTAAAAAAAACAACAATTGATCTCATCTTGAAAGGACCAATTTTATCCTTACCAGTCGTGCTGCCTTTGTGTTTTGCACGTTCTTTCAGTTTGTTGCTTCTGACCCTCCAGGGTACGGCTGTTGGTGGTCAGGGTGCCTCCTGTTCCATGTGTCTCTGTGGCTTGGCCGTGCATTTGCTCCTTTTCTTTGCCCCCCATGTGAGCATCGCAGTGCCCGTACCCCACCCGCGGGTCGGTGCACCCAATCCCTGGGTCTGGTGTGGAAACTCAGTGGAAATGTGGTTTTGTTAGATACATAGATATGACTGAGCCTGATAGTTCATCATTCATCATTTCTTTATTGGCTTATTTCCAAATAAAGGCTGACACCTTTCCTTCCTCGAGCTTCTGCCTGTGTGCCCTTCTGTCAGGAAGGGCCGCGCTGTGTGCGCCAGTGAAAACGGCGCCGGCCCCGTGCGGCTTCCGTGCGGCTTGCTTTTGCGTAGTGGCAGTTAGCACCACTGAGGCCGTGTGCATTTACTGCGATACTCTTCCTCCTACCCCCTGGGAACACCTGGGGGCGAGGGCAGCGACTTGGCGTCTCCCATCCATTGCTTCGTCATGGTGCCTGGGTTAGAGAGTGTCCGAAACCACAGTGGGCACTCAGGAAAGGCTTTGGATGAGCGAGTGAGTGGCTGCAATCCAACCTGTACTTCTGGACACTGATTTAGGGGTCAGTGAAAGGAGTCCCCACGGTAAAGATGCCCCGTGTCTGTCAGCCTTAGTTGTGATGGTCTTCGGAAGACTGTGGTTCCTCCTATAGGATACACTTTGAAAAGAAATTTATATTAATTAGATGTTTAGGATTATTGTTATAAACTCAGTTTATGGCAGTGATATCGTAATAGAACTGGTTATTCAAATGCTGTCTTCTCAAATGCAGGTATAAGGCACTTGAGTCATTATCATGCCATCTGGTTCTTCCTGTAGATACTTATTTAAATCACTCTTATTGACACGTTTCTTTCCTTTTTACAAGCAGAGCGTATATTTGGTAATAAAAGTGTTACCTGATACAAAAAATTTAATGAAATTCTTTTCATGATCAAGAGCCTGACAAGCAAAGATCCGTCCTAAGTGGCTGTGTAGTTTCATGCTTCTTGTACATGTTAAAATGGAATCTTTCACATTATCACCGGAAACTTAGGAATAAGGCCCACCTGAGTGTGACCCGAATGCAAGGGCACGAGGCTTTGCACAAGGTGTGGTGCATGGCAATTGGTCCTGGTGACCAAGATTAATGAAACTCAGATGGGTTTTAATTAGTGCAGCTGCGGTCATCAATTATCTTCTGAACGCAAATATTGTTATATTTGGGAAATTCTTGATTTATTTTATTCCACTGGCCAGCAGATTTAGATGAATGAGTTCTCATCATAAACATTCTGAGAAAAATCGCTGGAGGCCACAGTTTATTATTTAGGACACAATCAGGGAGAGTGAACAGCACAGAACAAAACGTCGTAAAGTGCTCTCAGCATTAATTTGGAAATTTTGCTGAAACGTCTGGCTGGCACAGGTTGTCAGAAACATGGGTGCGTCTGGAACGGAACTCCCAGCAGTCTGTCGGGGAGGGGGCGTGCCGCTGCCTTAGTCCGGACGGTGCGGGGGGGTGGGGGGGGAACACTCCAGCGCGCACGCGCCCCAGGCAGGGGCCGCCAGACTGCGGGGCACGGCGACCACGGCACCGCCCTTCGCACCAGCCGCGCGCTCTCTAGCGGAAGTGACATGTGTGGACGGTGTCAGGACAGGGCGAAGGTAGCACTTGCTGAGCACAGAAGCAGCGCTCTGTACATCTGTGTGCCTGTGTGCTTGAGTCCCTTCACATGTTGGGCATGGGCTTTGGTGTTAGTTCCATGTTGGAAATGTTCAGCCTTGAATTGAAACAAGTGTAAGAAATAGATACGTAACTTTGGTGGGGAGGGAATAATAGTCCACAGGGCCCGGCACAAATGACGCCCCTTTCAGTGAGCTGGTCATCTGTACTCGATCTTTTATTACAAAACCATAAGCATGTAATTCTGTAACAGAACAACGTCACACGCAAGCACACTTTAGGTGACATGTTCAAATTGCTGTTCATCTCGTGCGAGACATTCACCCACAGGCCTGGTGTTACTTGTGCCGGATCCTGTATATACTTGTTTTCTAGTGTTGGCAGCTGGGTGTATTGGGCCAAGATAATTTTAATATCCAGTTAAATCTGGAGCAAACTCTGGAATTAATAGAATGAGGAATATTTTTAAAATTCACATAAATTTTGTATATTCGTAATTTAATCTCCAGGACCCTATAATTTAGTGTGACTGCCTAACATAGAGTTTGAGAAATAATAGGTAAACATGACACATCATTTCTTTTTTTTTTTTTTTTTTTTTTTAACTTTCTCACAGTATGAAACCTCTGTCAAGTTCTTATTCAACAGAGAAGGACAAAGGAACAAGTGAACTTGGCTTACGTACGTGTCTGAATCACAGAGTATAATGTGGTAGCTAGGGTAGCTATTCTGCAGAGTGGGTTAGAAGGCATAGCCAAGGCCTTGTGACAAATCAGTTGCAGATAATCTTTTTAGGGTCTTGTGGCGTGGTAACCAATTTACGTGGGGATAGGATTATTTCACATCTGAAACGCATTCATTAAAATGTTCTGAATCTTGTATTATGTATAAGAATTCTGTTTCTTGTGTAACCATTTCATGGTTAACTTACAGCTTAATGGATTAGTCAGATTTATTAATACCACAATTGAATCCAAATCATGATTTCCAAAGCGGGGAGAAGGTGTGGCGAGTTTCCAAGGGTAGGTAGTATTGGCTGGCATGCGCTCTTGCTGAGGAGGCCCGCTGTGTCCTTAGGAAGGAAAGGAATGTTTAAATGCTTGCACATGTTGTATACACGAGGTAGGAATGACTGTTACCATACCTGAATTGTCAGTTTGCAGTTAATGCTCTTACCTCACTAGCTATTCTCTTTGTGACAATTCATAAATACTGTGATTTCTGAGCATACTTTTATGGCCTTTCATGTCTTGTAGAGTAAATCATGAACACTTTCTGTTTTCCAGTTAACAGATGGAAGAGCTTTTGTTCATTGAAGCAAGGTGCTTAGCCGGAGATTTTATTTTTTTATGCATTCAATTATATGTGATTCTAATATTTTACCACTAAAGACCGATCCCGCTTCTCTGAACTGATTTGTCCAGGTGACCAGACATCTTGAGATATGGGCCAAAGTTGTCTTCTCAGCATGATTAGACTTTGCTATGCTTTTTAGTGGTAATTGAACAGGTTGTGTGTTTGTTTTGTTTTTCATAAGTTGTAAAGAACCTAATGTACCGCTGAGCTTGGTGTTACACCTGAGGTGTAACTCACATCTCCTTCACGTCAGACAGTGCAGCACATGTTGTTCTCTCTGGTTTTCAGAGCCATGCGTCCTCTTGTCCTTTTACTTATCCAGCGTGTTGTCACGGGTGGCTTACTTGTCGGTGTTGATAATCCCTTCTGTCATTCGGGCAACCGCCCACTGATTCATCTGAAAAGTAGGGGTGCAGACATTCCAGGTTTGATGGACAGTAGGAAGGCACATGTGGGTGATGCGCGGTAAACAGGCAGTCAGTGGTAGAGCAGTTGGGAGAGGTGAGCAGGGCCTGGGTTGTCTCCGTCCTTGGAGATCTCGTAAGGAGTTTGGATAGCTGTGGGAAGCCGTTGGGCAATTTCCAATGGCTTCATTGTAGAATTTGTTCATTATTTAATTTCCAGACCTCTTAATATTAAACTGTCATGTGTTCGATGGTCTTCAAACATTTGGCAGCTGAGTGAGTACACTCAGGCCAACTGAGCCTGGCTGGCTTCTTTAGTCAGTCAGTCGCAGGGGTTCAACGTGTTGAATCACAAGTGTCCACCTCTTGGGATGAGGGATGTAGGAGGCAGCATGTTAGGACTAAGAGTCGTACACGAAGGTGTTACCATTATCTAGCAGTTTAAGGGGATGAAAGCCCATAATTTTGTTTGGTCAATTATAAAATAAGTGTGTTGCGGTACATAATTTTTAAGATTGTGCTATTAAAACTTGGATCACAGTGTTTCCTTCAAGAAACTTTTCTGCTAATTGGTATATGATGAGCTACCTATGTGGAGATGAATTCTTTGTGAAAATCATATTTTTGCTATAACAAGTATTGCTAATTTTGTAAGAAACGTTGAGTTTTCATTTTCATGGCTTTGAAATCTATAATATAAATCTTAGTTTATGAGGCCGTATGCCATTTCTGAGCTTTACATATTATGACATAGTAATATGTTAATTTTCCCATGAAAATTTTGAAAAATAACCTGTATTAAAATTTTTATTCAGATAAAAATTTGTTTTCTTCGATTCATTTTATTCTTTTTATGGTAATGTTTTTGTGCACATACTATATGTGTGTATACTACCTATATATCTATATATTATTCTTGATACTATGCATTTTACACATGATGTATATTTCTTACCTACATGTGTATGTGGCATCAAAGAAGATCCACGCCATCACCCGTGGGCACCCCACGTAGTGTGAGACGCGCCCGTGGACCACGGCCGTCACGGTTGCCGTCACCATGTGCTTCTCTCAGATTATGCCCTTGGCTTTTCTGCAGCAGCTCCTGACCACTGCTGTGATGTGCTCGTCGTATGGAGCGCGGACTGTCCAAACCCTGTGTTAATAGTGGACAGATTAGAGCAATATTCCTCCTTAGATTTTTTTTTCCCCTCCAACAGTGGTTTTCAATTTCTGGTCTTTAGAAAACTTAGTTACCTGTTTTTTAAAAAAATACCTTATGTCATCTTAGAAGCTTAGGCTGTTAGTATATTTAAATATGACTAAAAAACCTAACATTTAGTGAATTCTTTTAAATGTACTGATATATAAGAATTTGGGCTCCAGTTTTAATACAAAACATTTGCAAAACATCCTATCTGTAGGTTTTCCCTAAGATTTTTCTGTTTTGTTGTTGTTGTTGTTGTTTCATTTTTGTTGTTGTTGTTGTTGTTGTTGTTGTTGTTCTAGTCTGTGAAACAGGATACACATACATAGGAACTTTTATTCCAACAGAAATTATTAATTTGAAAACACATACCTCTATCATGCCAGAAATATCTGAGCTTTGTTAATGCTTATTGCTTAAGAAGGATATTAAAAACCTGACTGGTAATAATAAAATGAGACCTATGTTTAAAATTGTTAAACAGTCTTTGGAAAATGTAAGTGGCATAATTTAAACATTAATAATCACAAAAGCTTTGGGCTTTTGAGTATATCATACTTGATTTTTTAGAACAATTCTGTGTTTTAGTTTTCATACTCGAAGAAGCCATAATGATGAAATTACTATTACTTTTAATATTTTACAAGTTTAAACATAATTTATAAGAATAACTGTGAATAAAATAGGCTAATAATGAACACATATACATTATTATGTTTTCAAAAAGTTAATCCTTGAACATGATATGATCTTTCCTAAGTTTCTCAAAAGTTGTGATGGATTTTGTAAAAATACTATGTGTTAGCATAATAGTCTTCCATGGAATGAATGCAACTTAGTGTAAATTAACTGTGTGTGTTTGAAGCTTCTCTGTTGAGGGGAGCAGTGAGGCGGGCAGGGGGGTGGGGCTCACAGTAATGGGATGATTGGGTGATGGGAGTGAGTTACACTTTGCATTTCTGCTTTCTTCCATTCAGTTCAGCTCCATACACACCTCACGCTGAACTGCCACATTAGCACGTTGTCAGGGGCTATGACAACGCCCTAACCATAGGAGTCTTCCTTTTTGTTTATCACACTTAAACGTCTTGGCGATTAGAACTTTTCTTCTCTGAATAAAATTGTTCTGCCCTGACTTTTTTGTTCCAGGAGGAGAAAGAAATAAAAGCAACCCTATTTCCTATTACAGATTATCATAAATACTGGAGATGCAGATTTTTCTTAGATCATTAGCATATCATGCTGCGACCCACACCAGAATGTACCATTAACAAAGCCGCCTTCATGTAATTAATGTAAATAATATGGAACTCCAGCTCGCGTTGCCCAGTCAGCCTTGGCGAGAAGCATTTGTCATAACGCACCATCTAAGGAGCCCGGGCTCAGTTCACATTAAACTTCATGGGTTTGCCCCTTCATTTTCCCTCTCACGCTATCAATTTCTGTGAAACGTTTATGACTGTAAATTTCTTTGAAACACCTATACAGGAGAAGAAGGCAATCTAGTAAGCTGAAATTAAAATTTTATTATTTACTGTGCTGCTGCTGGTGAGGACAATTAGTATCTTCGAAACGGCAGAAACGGAGATCCTGAGAGTGGAGCTGAGGGCCCCCTCCCTGTCCTTAGAAGTGTGCTCTGGGCTCTGCAGCCGCCAGCAAATCTAAAGTATGGTTTCTGTCTGCCACTTGCTACTATTGCCCTCTGACTCCAAAACACAGAGGAGCATTGTAAATTTTTCATGAAGAGGTTTCAGTCTGTAAAACAGCAAACAGGAATAATGTTTTAAATGCAATCATTGTCAAGTTTGAACAATGTAATTTATCAAGAGAGCAGTTTGTACTATATAATAAGTTTCATATATTAATACAATTTTTCATCTGATGTCAGGCTTCTGATTTATGAATAGCCCATGATCTAAGGTGATCATTGAATTATAATTCAAGTAATAAGAAGCCAGGAATAAGATGCTGGCACTGCTACCCTGCATTAGCTTGCATGCCACCAAGCCAATTTACCAAACAACCGTGGGCTAAATGATACAGTTTTTCTAATTCAAAGAAGGCACTTGTTAATTAGATAAAGGCTAAAGCTCTCATTATTTTTAAATGATTTAAGAACGGGTAAAGATCTTACAGCTTATACTGCAGCTCTAATAGTCCTCTGCTCACTGCCTTGTAATAAGAGTATTAAAGACAGATGGGCCAGGCCGATTTAAACCAATTACAGCATTTCTTGTACACCAGTAGCAGCGACTATTCACAGGCACGTCAGATGCTAATATTCGACGTGTTTCAGATGGCTGAAACACCACTGATTAATGTGACTTAGGAATAAGTTGTTTCCTTCTGCTAATTTTCAGGGTATAATCCCACCCCTGGATTATAGTTAGTGATTCCTGAGACTTCATAATTCTTACTAGTTTTTACAAATGTTTTATAGATACTTAACATTCTGATGTACCAAAGTAAATAAAAAAAACAATCAGTATTTTTTGAATTGTCAATCTGTGCAGTAGCTGGTAGGTGGCAGACCCCTGGTGGGGCCCAGGCAAAATCTAATTTATTGAGGAAGTCTCCTTTTAGTTATCTTGATTCCTGTGATGGCAAATGGATAACAAATTCTAGAAAGAAATGAGGTCACTATCAGTCATCAGTTTAAAAAATGGGTAGAATACATAAATTCTTACCTAAATATTTCCAACAATGTGTATTTGCTTTATAGTAAATGTCAAATTTTGTTATGTGAAAATTACAACAAAGTAGCCTATATTCTGTGAAAATTAATGAACTACCGAGACTCGAGTTCTTTGTCTACGTACTTGTGCTGCTTTGATTATACGTACTCATGTTTCTTTCATGCCGATGGCAAATACCTTGTGTGATGTCGGCTTGAGGGACCATCGCTTTCCTTGGAGTCGTGCTCTTGGCCTGCTGGCTGGTCCTTCCTGCTTCCCCGCTTCCGATCTTCCTTTACTTCCGGTGGTAGAAATAATGAAAGCTGTGCACTCTGCATCCCCCCGTTGTCCATAAATGTTCTCTTGACTCTAAAGAATTTCCATTCTTTACTCACAATGCATATTTCCCAGGATACGGTGAACATCATTAGCTTCTCTTTTTCCCTTTTGATCTCCTCTCAGTTGCTGCCCGTTTTTGTTATTGCAGTGGTCAGCTTCAAACTCAGCTGGCTTCATTTCTAGAAGCATCTCCCATCTACAGGGGAGAGGTAGCCATATCACCTGTCCTGAGCAAAACAGCCAGTCACTGGTTGCTGGTTCAGGCCCGCTTGAATCTGACAGCCCCTTCACAGATGCGTTTCCCGTGAAGGGCCGCGCCCGGCTTTGGGAAAGCAGGCCCGGCCTGTGCACGCGTTTTCCTGCCTTCGGCCTGTCGGGGACCATGGGCCACCATCCTCTCTGGGGACTCACACGTCTCAGTGCAGTGCTCCTTTTTCCTCTTGCTAGCCACCTCCCAGTCGTCGTTATTGATCCCAATTTTTAATTAGTTATTTCAGAGTTATAGGACATATGCTTGCATTTAAAGATACAGCGACAATTGTGTACCTTTTCAGAAAGGGAATCTGAAAAGGAGAATTGGATATATCAGAGATTGCAGATTGTTCCCTGTTTCTCCTTTGTTCCCCTTCTTTTTCGTATTTTTTAAAAAAAATTTCTTTATCTGAGCAACAAGATATGTTATTGATGGACCCCAAGTAGAACAAGTTATTTGTTATAGTAACTTTTGACCTGTTTAATAAGTAGTCAAGCTGTGTAGTGGAATTTTTATTGTACTCTGCAGTGTACAGTTATGAAGTGTGGTACATAATAAAATAAAAGCAATAATGCTGATATTTCTGAGGGATCCATCACAGCTGACCTGAAGCAACATATTTCATGTGGTTGGTCTGGGTATGAATGTGGAAAGTTATAGCTGAAATTACTATAGACAATATTGTGTTTATGATTTCGGATTGCTTCCCACTGTAAGGAACCTCACCCTCTGTGGTTCCCAAAACTGTTTCCATGACAGTTCATTAGTGTCGGTGTCAGGAAACACATGAAAAAGACAAAATACATTCAGTATGAGGCAGTAAGACATTTGAAGCTAAATGTTAGTGTTGAATGTGGAAGAGTGTAAAAAGCGGGCGTGGAGCTGTTCGGGTAGGGAAGAAGAGAGCACAGACCGCTTCTGTGGTCACGGGCAGGTTTTGTGTGTGTGCGATGCTAGGGTCTTTGCCTCCTGCAGTCATTCGTGTAGTTTGAGATGAGCTTTTGTAGGAAGGCAGAGCGGAGCGTAAGTGGGGGGGGGGGGGGCTCTTCCAACTGGAGCCGTGGAGGGCGGGCTGTCCAGGCCCTCGTCCTGGGCCTGAGGACGCTCTAGTATTGGAGGAGATTGCCGTTTGAATCTAGAAAATACATTTATCTGAAAAAAGATAAATTACCACTTTGAAATATAATTTATGTGTTTGCTTGTCTCTCTTCCTTATCGGATTTTACATACCTTGAGCCCGGAGGCCCGTGTCCTATTTATCCTTGTGTTTCCAGAACACCGGATAGGATCCCGCCCGTAGTGGGTGTCCGAGAGACGTTTGTTTAATTAGCATTAACACTAGTGGAGATACTTGACTTTTTCCCTTGCAACAGCTCCCAAATAGTGTGAGACCAAGGAAAACAATTAAGGAACAAATGGTTTCCTGACAATCGAGTGAAGACATGCAGCACTGCCTTTAAAATGACTATGGCCTAATTTCTTCTTTATTAAAAGGAAATTCATCTGTCTTGATCAGCCAGGCCACTCTTGAGTTTTTCCATTTGCATGAAAACCTCATTCTTGTATTTTTTGAGAAGGATGTAATATTAAATAAAGTTTCACCCCGGATAATTTGTAACTCATCTATAGTAGACTGCAGTGCCTTGGTGTTATTATCATCATTACCACCACCGCTGCTGCTACTACTGGCAGGAGTATTGCTGCTACTGCTGCTGCTTAGCAGGCCAAAACACAGGCTCTCTGTTCTCAGCAAGTTCACACCATCCACACGGGCGCAGTGTGCTCATGAACATTTTGACCTGCCATTTGTGTGGCTGCCAGAGTAAATTTTACGCCCTAGTTTTGGATTCACCAACGTTCACTAATACATTGAGTCAATAAATTTTGTTTTGGATATCGTGGTAGGGTAAGGAAAGATAATTAGTGGTAGGTAACTTTTTAAATATTCTGTTTAGCTCAATGCTCTGATTTTATGTGACTATGATAAGTCATTGATGTTTCATTTCATTAATGGAATGACACAAAAATATTCATTAAGAAATATGGCTGCTGTAAAAAATAGCAATACATAAATGTTTTGGTGATCATGCCTCCTATTTAATTTTATAAATAAAGCCATTAGCTTTAAAACCAACCATTGTATATTAACACTTCAGAATTACTTCAAAGGTGATACTGTAGGTACACACACACACACACACACACACACACACCAGTGCGTGTACACACACATATCTGCCTTGGGAGCCGTCGTTAGAAGGAGTTGTAAAGTAGTCGTTTTCCCACCCACAGCGCCCACCACGTTTCATACGGCCCAGCGTCAGGCAGTGAGGAAACCTGGTTGGCCCTCCCAGACGCGCCCTGATGTTAATCAGCCTCCTGCAGGAGGCGGGAGAGCGGAGAGTACGCAATTGCACTTAAGCTAAGACAGACTGTCAGTCTTTGGGACTGGGGGAATGGCCTAGTTCTGTTGTAATCAGATCCTAACCCTGGGAGGGAGCTGTCAGCCAGTCTTGTGTAAGCAGCAGGCAAACTGCTTTATCTGACGGACAGTGTGTAAATCTGCCCGCGCAAACCCCAAATGTTTCCTTCGCTCCTGCTCCCCATGCTAATCTGCTTATTTTCATCTGCTGGAGCAGTGACATCACTTTGCAGAATGTGCCGCAGACACAAGGCCCAGATAGGAGTGCCTTAGTGTCAGTCATTCACTCTTTGATTGGCAAGGAGATAAGTGGGAATTTGCTGGAGGTTTGCTTTCAGCTGAAAGAATAGACAACACGTTCTAGACGGGAATAACTTTATTTAGCTCGGTTATTTTACATCTCGAGAAAATGGGTAGAAAGTAGCATGTCTAATTTTAGTTTCCGGGAGTAGGTAACCGCCCTATCAATGACTACTGAATGCTTGTGTCCGAAGGGAACCTTCTTTAATATGTTAAAATGCCTTTGCTTGCTATTTATGCATTTATTTCATTGACTTTTACGTGTTATATCCAACACCCTTTTGTTTTTCATTTTAAAAATACCTTGTATTATTTCAGTATTTGCTTTTGTGAATAGCAGTGATTTCATGAATGTAGATATTTAACTAAGCATCTGCAAATTAAATTGCATTTAATTCTTTTATCCGAACTTACAAAGTTAAAGAGAGTTAAAGGTGAATTCAGAGTTTCCATATATTTGTTCAAGGAGAATAGAGTGCCTTTCCATGATAAAAAGTTTGTATTGTATCATATTTCAGTTGTGAGCCATGTTTCCTCTGTTATTTGCTTGTTGGATAAGACATAGAAAGTTAGTATTTTCAAAAATAAATTCTCTAATATTATTTGGATGGTTAAAATTTTATTCAGATCTCCAGTTTGGTTTTACCAAATAAATGATTTCTTTGCCAATTGTAAATAACGATTGGAAGCAGTATTGATTATTTTAAACAAAGGGGGAACCCCAATACGGTGTTTTATGATCAGTAAGCAACCTCGCAGGACACACCTGTGAACTCTCACTGGGGCACGCTCGCCTCCAGTCAGATGGAGCCGAGTGTTGCGTGTGCTGTGGTCGAGCCACCAGATGGGTGCTGTCTTGCCACGGCGTAGGTGTCCAGATGTCCCTGAGGGTGGCCAAGGGTTTTTCTGAGAAATTTAACAACAGTGAAAACCAGACAAAAGCCCACACCTCCGACAGTGATGCTCACGGGTGCGGTACGTGTGTGGTTGCATTTCCGCTCTGTGTTCTGTACAGTTGTGTCTTTTGGTGGCCTGAGTGCCACAGTCCGAAGGCGTTTATGTAGCACACTTTATTTAAATTACTTACTACGTCAGCACCTGACACTAACTTCACATCGTTAGTCAAATTCTAACTGGTTTTAGTTGTTGTCAGTCAGGTTGCCCAAATTTTCAAATCAGCTTATTTAGAAACATGTACCCTGAGATTCGATAGTTCTGAAATGCTACCCTCTTCCTGCTTTTGCCAACTCCACGCACCGCGTCAACCCCTGTGCCCTGTATTTGCGCTCAGGTACAAGTTCAAAGCCAATCAGAGGACTTGTTTACTTAATGGCAGTTGAACCTGCTCCTGCTTCCACTTTCTGTTGTTCCCCAGGGGACCTTTTCCTAATTGTCTTTCACCTGGGCTTTTGTTGGAAGTCCTCTTCTCCTGCCTCTCCACTTCTGGGCGGCCCTGCCTGTATTCTTTAGTGCTCTTTCCTGTACTGTTTCTGAAGAACAGTAACGACCAGTGAATGAGAAAAACTGATTTATTATGAAAAATGGTAGCGATGTTTGGAGTTGCACAGCCTGGATCCCTGGGTATTCCATGAGATGGTCGGCAGAAACGAGGACTGTGTCTTTCTGTGTGAGAGCCCCTTTTCTTTAGTTCTTGGCTCTTAAGGAGGTTTTTGTGAATATCCTCATGCACATTCCAGTGCTCATCTTCTGGTCATACACAGAGGTCTTTTATTCACTGTTTACTGTTACGATCTTCTGTCCTAGCCTTGCAGATTTAGCTGAGGATTTTGAATTCAGTGATGGTTTCAGCACCTGCTCTCTGTAAGGCGTTAGAGCAGCTAACGCTGTAGGGTGTGGTTTACCACGTGCGTTTTCTGTTCTTTTGCTGATACTATTATCGTAGCTGCACATACCGTCCTTCTGCTTCTGTATCACACAGCTATGCCAGGCTAACCATAATTTGTTAGTGTTACTGTGCTACTTATTTGTTTGTTTGTTTGTTTGTCTTAGGCAGTTACAGAGTAGAGATTCTCAGTCCTCTGTCTCCCGGAAGTCAGGTCTCTCTGTTGCAGTGGAGTTGACTAGCACTGGGGCTGGATGCACATCACAGGGTTAGACAGCAGACAGGGCATGACAAGATGATGGAGACCGAATTCCTCGTTAGCTGTGATGGTTGTTTGGTGCCAGCTGGTTATATTCAGGTGACTCTTCCTCAGATCCCTTTGATCCCGTACTGGAGAGGGACAGCCTTGGGCAGTGGGACTTCGGGTGCACCTCATCCCTAGGTCTGGACTGAGTGGAAATTAGAATTGTAGGGGTTTTTGGTGGAACGTGTTTCGGAGGTGTTTTATTCCAACTCCATTGCACCGATGGAGTAATCGAGGCTGAAGGGACTACCGAGGCACCGCTGTCACAGATAAGCTGGTGTCCCGGCAGCTGTCCACTCTGTGGCATGGCCTCCTACAGGCAGCTTTGTGTGCACTTTAAAGTGTGTCCCTGGTAATGCCACGTACCAGAATACGTATTGCCATATTTTGAGTCGTTGATAAAATTTACTTATATACGATTGTTAAGTTTCATAAATATTTTGTAGTGCCTCGTTTTCCTGCCTGCACTGTGCATCTACTGTGAAACATACCAAGAACTTAGAAATCAGTGTCAGTGTCCTGAATTGTGCAGATTCTTTTAGGGAATGTATGTATATGAATGCAGAAATTAATTCAAAAGTCAACATGCATGAGATGGTGTGGAGTCGACTTGTGAGAGGCAAATAAACTACAATAGGGTCCAGATCTTGTGTCCAGATGGAGAATTAAAATGAAATCTGAAACAAGGGTAGGTCTTTAGTGAAAGCCGGTCTGAGTCTCCAAAGTCTGGTAATATCTTATTATTGAAGAGCTAGAACCACCTCTTCTAAAATTGTGATTATGTCATGACTCGTGGCAAATAGAAGATTCTTTAATTGTAGTGAACAGTATCTGTGATTAGCTGTCAGCTTTGTGGCAGTCACAGTATAGGCTCATAAAACCATCAAACATTGATGTCCGAACTATCTGAATAGAAATATAGTGAAGTTTGAACTTCAAAAGTTGAAAGGCCAAGGAATGTCTCTCTTTTTATAAGTATGGCATAGAAAAACCAGCACTGGATGAAAATTAGTGCACTATTCCTTTAAATTCTATTGAAAATACTACTTTGGGCAAACCTCTCTTTTTTGAATTGTGCTTTTAAAATTCTGTTTGCATGTTTATATACATGTACATGTGTGTGTGTGCGCAACAGAATTTTAAAAGCACAGTTCAAAAAGCGGTCTCAGGTAAGATTAGCTAGAGGCATTGAGATGCATTCCCCAGGGAAGGTATCCGGCCATATAACATGAAAAATAGAGGCACTTATGGCTGGATTTTTTCCAGACAGAATACACACACACACACACACACACACACACACGCACACATGCTTGCAAATACTTTTAATACAACAGTAATGTAAAGCGCCAAGTGAAAGTTTCCTTTTCCAAAGTTGATGCCCTTCCTCTTCCCTGGGGAAATCCGACTTTTCACCCAAGACAAATACTGTTCACACTATTGTGTGACTGTCCCACTATTTTCTGTTTATTTGTTGAATCATATGTGTGTGTGTGTGTGGGGGCATGTGTGTTTTTTAATATGTGGCATATTAAAATAAACTTAACTCTGTAAGTTTTGTTCCTTTACAATATTTAATTCCTCAGGTGAACACCTTTTTACTGGGGATCTACTGTGTGCCGAACAGTGTCGGGCCCTGGGGAAACAGCAGAAGTTAAAGCTGGTGAACATTCCGCTGTCAGGAGCTTCCGTTCTAGCATGGGAAGAGATTCAGCAAATAAAATTAAAGGTCACCCCTGCCAGTCTTAAATAGTGATGATGCTCAGCGGCTAGAGAGGAGGGAGGGCGTGAGGGATGCGGAGGCCGCTGCCCCTGTGTCGTGCGGTGGGGAAGCCCCAGGGAGAAGGTGGCCAGGGCGGCCACCCCTGACGGAGGGGCGGGGCGGGGCCCGTGCAGCGGCAGACCGAGGGCAGTCCAGCAGATGTCTTGGGGAGGGCATGGGGACAGTGCCCCGGCACGAGCTGCAGATCGGCGAGGGGCGGTGGTGGGAGGATAGGCCGCGCGAGGCCGGGAGGACTCCCCGAGGACTTGGATTTGTTCGCGCCTGTGCGGGATCGGGGGATTTTGAACAGAGGCCGGGCAGGGTCTGGCTTAGGCTTTGCGGGGACCCGCATGCTCTCTGCAGTGTGCGCGGGGGGTGGCGGGGGAAGAGGCGGGGCAGGAGCAGGCGCGGTCTCTGCTGGGGCTTCTCACAAGACCCTGCAGTGCGAGGATGGCGGGGGCGGGGGTGCCGGTGGAGCCACGGGTGTAGATGGAGGAGTCCCGGCTCCGAATGTACCTGCACAACTCTGCCCGCAGGACTGGCGGATGCCTTGCCTGAGACAGGAGTTGCGAAAGTGCCAAGACCTGGGCCTGAGCACTGGGAAGAGTGAAGTCAGCCATCGACTCGGTGGTCACAGCCGTGTCGGAGCAGGCGACACTGGGGGAGCCCGTCAGCCCCAGTTGGCACGTGCCCGCCGAGAGCCTGCTGGCTGCTGTGGGAGTGGTCGGAAGACAGACCACCAGGCAGCGAGGGCAGGTCAAAAAGAGAAGAGGTTTAAGCACTAAACAGTACCCCAGGCTTTGGGAAGCTGGGGAGAACCCGCAGAGGTGACCGCTGCAAGTGAGGAGACCCGTGTTTACAGGTCAGGGAGCCACGCGGCTGTGAGACTGCTGCATGTGGGTCAGGCCTCACTCGTGCGCTGTCATCTGACATCTACTGACCTCGCCTGTGCCCCAATTGATGGCACGTGGGTGAGTTACAGGAGGACGGGACATGGCTGGCCCAGCCTGCTGGGCACACGGGGCTCCTTTTGCAGCAACTTTTTGGAGGCGCAGCTTTGCTCAAACACTGTGTCCTGTGGACTCTGGGGTGCAGCTGCCCCACCTGGTTGGTCGGTGAGGCCTGACCCAGCTGGACTGTCACTGCAGCTCCTACTCAGCCAAAAGCCTCCCTGCTGCTGCCTTAGGTGAGATCATTTCTGGAACTCAGTTCACTTCAGTGTGTTTCAGTCTGAAAAAAAATCTTTAATAAAAAAAAAAATAGTAGCAATCTAAAGAGTAGAGCGTGTTTTCTTTGCTTCATAAAGTCTAAATTGGCAAATTCTTTGACTTGCATTTTTGTTCTTTCCCAGGCCAGGAATGAAGTCTTATTTGCTGTTAACCTCATTTTGATAGTTTCAGTCAGTTCCGTCCTTTAGCTTCCCTAACACTGTACTCATGCCAAGTATGAGTGTATGTTATCCCCTCTACACCCTTCCAGTTGTTTTGGGTTACACACTTAATTGTATTAGGAAGAAAGTCAGTTTACTATTTTGAGTGCATGCTGGAAGGTATGTCATAAATGACAATGTTATTCCATGTAGTCTTTTGTTTGAGGTGTTGAAGATTTGTAAAATTAGTATAAATGATCTATACGCAGCATTTAGAGATGCCTGTCTGAATTTATCTTTTCGAAAGAAGTTAGAATATATGAGAAGTAGATGAAACGTGCAAATCTGTTTTGTGAAAAGAGGAATCTATAGCTTCACACATCCAGTTTTTATAATAAATAATGATCTTTTGTGCTGAAAGAAAAGTAAAGTAATTGCTTTGCCCTGCATTGCATTTTTTCCACCCAGACCAGCCTCATGAACGTATGTACTCTCTGGTGGTTCTCAGCCTCACGTACGTATGCACTCTCTGGTGGTTCTCAGCCTCACGTACGTATGCACTCTCTGGTGGTTCTCAGCCTCATGTACGTATGCACTCTCTGGTGGTTCTCAGCCTCATGTACGTATGCACTCTCTGGTGGTTCTCAGCCTCATGTACGTATGCACTCTCTGGTGGTTCTCAGCCTCATGTACGTATGCACTCTCTGGTGGTTCTCGTGTTTCGTTGCATTTCACCCCCATTGCGAGAGGATCTGTGAGAGAAACCGTGAATGGACGACTTGCGTTTTATTAATTACAGTGTGCTTACTTTCTGTTGGATCATGATAATTTTAAAACACTTAAAATTTTGTTTTTGAGTTAGTCTTAATTTTAGCACTTCCCCTCAAACTGAAGATTTAGAAGGAAACAAATGACATCTCATACCACATGATCTTTCTATACATCCGATTGTCAGAATATCATGATTTAAAGCGAGCTGTGATCCATGTCAGGCTGTGCTGTGTCCGCGCCGAATTTGCCCTCGGAAGTCACCGTGCGTCTTGGTGATGATGCTCCAGTGCACAGGTGCCCCAGATATTTACTCTGGAAGTGCACTGTAACTGCTGCCCTGCGGCTGAGGTCTCAGAAAGGGTCAATTTTGTACTGAACTCGGAGATTCCTGGGCAATACATCTCAACCCCTCCAGCTAATCTTACCTTGAGCTCAAATGGTTCCCTAGATCATCCTGACACTCTGGAAGGCCGAGGCGATGACAAAGGCCGAGACAGCGAAATACCTGAGTTTGGAAAGGCTGCCTCTCCCAGCACCGCACATCACTCAGTTTCCATTAGGCTGGGCAGCCTTTTCTCAACCTGGCAAATGCATTTAAATGTTTAGAAACCCTGTTTCCGTCACTGACACATAAGGACTTACAGAGTAAATTGCTGATGTGCTGTATCTGTTAGTAGAGAAGACGCATGGTTCTGTGGAACATGCTTCAGTATTACAAGACTTTCTTTAGGAAAAACATACAATTTTTTTTTAGTTATTAGAGTGACATTGGTTAGTAAAATTGTATAGTTTCTGTAATACATCGTCTGTGTGTTGCATTGTGTGTTCATCACCCAGAGTCAGTTCTCCTTCCTTCACCATGTATTTGACCCCTTTACCCTCTTCCCTGATTTTTTAGTACATAACCTCAAGGTGAATTTAAACTGTTGAGATACTGTTTTCTTCAGGTCAATTTAATCTGTATATTTGAGTGCTGTATGAAGTCACAATTGGGATAAACAGTGATAGTTTCCTGTCCTTTAGCTAATGCACAAGTTCAGAGTCAAATACACTGGTGTCAGTTACTGTTCTAACAGGGCTGTCGTGTTAACATTTAAATCTCCGTGTGAGGGGTATGACCAAGCGCCGTTTACGGTTAACCGCGTTGCTCGGCTCGCTCATTTTGTTGAGGAAGCCAGCATTCTCTGGGAAACACCCTGCTAGGTCGCTACAGCTCACAGGGACTGCTGACCAGGAAGTCAGGCAGGAAGGCGGCTTTCTTGCTGCTGCTTTAAACAGTTGTGAAAGAAGAGATAATTCTCTTGATTTACTATTTATAGAACACCGCTGACTTAGATTGATGCAAAATGAAGAGGTGTCTTGTGTCAGTAATTTTAGAAATATTGATGTGAAGGGTACCAGGAATAAGAATCACGTGGTCCCGCCGGGGCTCAGAGGCTCCCCAAGGCCACACGTGGACTTCTTTTTTCCCAGCCCCATGAATATCTGATCCCAAGTATTATTTCTGAACTCTTGGCACCAAGGAATTGAGCTACATTGTTTATATGAAATTATCAGCTTTATCAGCCAGAGGGGATGGGAGTCATCCATTCTTACAGATGTGTGATGTTTCTCTACAGTGTGTATTTTTCCTAGTAAAATTTCATACAGTAACGTTAATGAAACATTTCATTGGCATAATATTGTAACACTATATTATAAAGGCGTTATTATGACATGAATTCTGGGTGAATCATAGTTTCTTGATGCTTTTGGACTGTGGCAAGTTGTCTGAAGTGGGACAGAAGTTTTCGTTCCTACTCAGCTTCCATTAATATCACAGACTTAATTTTCACATGTTAAAATGTAAAAGAAAATTACTTCAGCTGGTTTTGTATTTGAGGTTTTTTTATTGCTGCTTTCTCTTTTCTGTAAGCCTGTTTCTGGTCCCATTGATAAATCTATCTTATTTATATTTGTTAACCAGTTCTAACACTGTACCTGCTGAGAGTGTCATCTGAAAACTTAGTAAAAGATTTTTCCATTGACATGCAAATGATATGGTCTGAGGTTCTTAGCTCTCAAAGTAACCTTTTCCTTTCACCTGTGGGTGTATAGCTTGAAGCATTGCCGTCTTCATTACAGCTTACATGCGGTTTGGAAGACTGTATTATTTGTCCACATGTAAGAGTCCGTCATAAATCTTAGACGTGGACATTGTTATGGGGACTTTGCTTCCAGACCTGCTCCTGTCTGTGGCTTGTGTACATATGCACTGTGTCACTTTGGTCATGGGTTCTTGTGAAGGAGAAACCCGTATTTAGCTCCTTAGAAAATTATAATCAATTCCGAAAAGCAAGCACCGAAGGTTATGGGAAGGTGGAGAAAGAAAACCAAAGGTTAGATAGTGGGCGGCTCTTTTCGTATCAAAGCCCGTTTCTCCCTCTGGTTACAGGGCCCGGTTAGCCTGACTGTTTGAATTGTGGATTTCATTCCTCCCTCTCTGCAGCACGCGCCCTGCCCCCGCCCCGTTACAGCGATTGGCTCACCACTCACACGCCCGCCCCTTACCTGCCTCTGCCTGTCTCTGCCTCCAGGCTGTCACTGCCTGCCACTGGCCTTTTGTGTCCTCTGTCCTTTGAGACTTCCCGAAGCCCCACTTCATCCATGAAAGCTTTTACAGCTGTGTCAGTGCGTGTCCATTGATGCTTTTTCTAAACATCTTTTTTTTTTTTTTTTTTTGCTTTTTGGTATGTGGGTAGCTCCCTGACTGGGAATCGAACCCAGGCCGCAGCGCTAACAGTGCCAGCGCCGAAGCCTTAAGCCACTACACCATCAGGGAACTCCACTTTTTCTAAACATCTTTTAAAGCGTTTTTCAAAAAGTCCACCATAATGTGGTGCTTTTGTGTCCGTCTGCACACTGACATCAGTGTTGAGCATTGACTCATAGGCTCCTTGTGGGGCATCATCAATATCTTTCATTTACTTGTAGGTTTGTACCTACCATGGACCATCGGGAGACTCACACTAGGTTCTAATACGTACTATTCATTGATCCATTGATGTGGGAGTAGTGAACGCTTATATTTGAAGATTGTCAGTATTGTATTGTAAATGTCTGAACATTAGTCAAGGTATTTGGAATGAAGGAATTAATGGGTTTGAAATGAATTTTGTAATTTTATCTCAAATTATTTACATCACCAAGAACAATCATTTAAAAGAAACTCTTTATCTAGCCTTTAAGCAGTGATAGTGGCCCTTTATTTGTAAGTGCTGTCTTAGCCTTCCTCGTGTAATCCCTGTGTGCTCCTACCTAACCTGAAGCGGTACAATTGCATTTGGTCCCCACTGGAGGACTGTGGCAAGTTTTAACGTATGTCTCCTTCTCCAGGACTTGACTTCTCTGGTAGTTAAAATTGTTTCAAGTTCCCAAGGCCTCTGGCTCTGCGATGCACTTGAAAGGGGTGGTTTAAAAAGGACAGCGGCTTGCGGCGGGAATGGGTCTCAGATGCAGCCTAATTCCTTCCACCTGTCCGCCCATGCGGGCGGCGAGAGCCCGGCCGGAAGCGTGGACTGTTTCAGGCCTGAACCAACTCCCCAGACGCTGACACAGGGGCCTCGTGGCCTTTGTTTGCCAGCAGGACTCCACTTGTGTGCTTTTGCCCTGTGTGGATGAGGGGGCCTTGTGGGGCGTGCGGGGGGACGCGACCCATCCTCTAAGCCAGTCACTGGCAAGCTGTGGCCTGCAGGCCGGTCAGGCCCGCTGCCCCTTGTGTGAGTAAAGTTTTATTGGAACGCAGCCACACACATTTGTTTATGGCTACTGCTGTGCACAAAGGCAGGGTTGAGTAGTCACATCACAGGCATGATGGCCCTCCAAATGGAAGGTGTAGACTGTCCTTCCCCAGGGCCTTTCCTGACCCCCTCATGCAAGGTACGCGTGCCGGGAGCATTGCATACGGCCCACGCATGGGAACAGGAAATGCCACCCAGGCTTCATAGGAGGGTCTGGGGTAGCTCAGAGTTCGTGGTCTCGCTGACAAAGAAAAACGCCATGCAAATGAAATGTTGAGGAGTGAATTCAAGTCTTTGGGGCATAGCCCTTGAACTCCTTCAACGTTTTGCTTTGGAATGAGTCATTCTCTTGGTTCTCAGTAGGCTAAGACAGCCTGGGCTGAACATTCTGTTTAATGTTCCTCCCACAAGTAACTTGGACTCAGAGCTTTTCAACCTCTGGATTGAATTTGAAAGGGCCAAAAAGTGTATTTCATAGCAATTAGAACCTCAACGATATGTTAAGAGGTTTTAAAATGACAGGCTTTGGCAAGAGTGAGGTTAGATTTCTTTTCCAAGTAGTTAGCAGGGATAGAGCCTGTTAATTAGGCCAATTATCACCTGTTGGGGCAACAGTGCACTCCAGACTCCTGGCCCAGGTAGCAGGCCCCCTCTGCTCAGAGGGGCCCTGAGGGTCTCCAGCTTTCCTCCCAGAGCCTGCAGAGCGGATTTAGTCAGGGAAGCCTTTGTAATCTTAGGTCTTTGTGGCTTCTTGATACAAATCATGCTCATGTTTTATGTATAATCGGAAACGGGCCTCTCTCAGAGTCCAGCCTAATTTGAAGAATCTGGATATTACTATTATGGAATACATTTGGTTGCAGGATATAACTTCATTTATCAAGTTAAAAATTTTATGTGGACTTTACACATGCTCACACACACATACACGCTCACACTTACATATACGCATACACTTACACACACACACCTGGAAGAAAATGGCCAGAGGGACCCAGAGTGTCTTTATTGCCATTATTGAGCTTTCAGTTACTCAGTTTAGAGAAAACAGTGAGAGATGTTTATTTTCCATGCAGTTTGAAGTTGCATATTTTATTTAAACATGTATATGGTACTTTGAAGTCTCATAGAAATAGATGAACAGCATTGAGGAGTAACACCAGGATATTTAACATGGACTTAGTGTCTTCTTTGCATGAGTAAGTCGTTCTAACTCTAAAGGCAGTATTGCATATCGTTTACATTCCCCAGAGGAGGATCAATACAGGAGCTGTGCTTGTTCTGGCAGAGAGTCCCCGGCTTCCTCCCCTGCTCTGTAGTCCTTGGGGGTCTCGTTCAGCAGAAGACGCGCACGTGAATTGGCTGAGCCTTGTGGTTGCTCCTCATTGGTTGTCTCTAAATGCCTTTTTATGCACTTCTTTGTTCAAGAAAGGGGTTGTTTTCCACCTACCGGTGCAGCTCAGCAGATAATTCATATGGTAACCCCACAGGGCAAAGACTCCATCATGTTTTCATTTTGTCTCTCAGTGTAGTGTTACATAATTATTAAATGATAATAAATAAAAAAGAGGCCGTTACTCCAAAGAAACTGTGAGTAACTTAGAAGTTGTAGGAGCAAATTTATTGGAACATTGGATGTTTTGCTAGCAATCACACAAGCTTCACATTGTTTTCTTAGTTCTGTGTTCTGTGTTTATTCACAAAGACCAGAACAGTGTCTGTCAATTAAGTTTTTGCAACGTCAGTTCAGTTTTGCAATAATAATTTTGAGTCATTCAACACCTTTGTTTCACAGTTTAGAAAGGTAAAAACTGCATGATTACTTAATATTTAGATAAAATTTAGCTTACTCCCTTTTATTAAATTTCGTTTGAGCACACCAGTGTTGGCTTATCGCTGTGCTGTTTTTACAGATGTGAATTTGTGTGACTTAGTAATTTGACAAAACTGGTCCAAGATGTCATATAGAGAGACAAAATTCTGTTTAATTAAAAGTACTCACTTTGAACGGTGAAAAATTCCAAAAGCAATGGACATACTTTGGAAGATGTTCGCACATGGCCGTATTGTTTTCAGATTCCTTCGTTTAGAGAATGACACACTTGTGCCCCGAGTTTCCACGCCCCCACCCCCATGTGCGTGCCTGCGCTCCTCCTGCCGGAACCCGTGGGACCTACGGACTGTGACGCCATGGACGTCTTTGCACTTGGGCTTCATTCGTTTATTATTGCTCCTTTTATTGAAACATTTTATGTTGGTGGTACAGTTGTGTATCACACTTGTTTTAATGCAGCTACGTTTTTGAGGTTGTTTAACCCATGCTGATAAATGTAGCCCTAGTTGATTCATTTTAACAGCATTATGATGTTCTGCTTTATGATTAAACCCATTATTTATTTGCTCCCTAGCTGATGGACATTTAAGATTGTTTACATTTTAATGGGGATATATTTTTTTTACATGCCTGTACTCGTGCCAGAGTTTCTCAGTCGTGGATACCTAGACTGGGCTTTCTGGGAGAAAGGGACAGGAAATTTACAACTTCCAAAAGCATTGCTAAAGCAATTAGATTCCAAATTATCCCGGATTGGAGAGATTAGAAGAGAACATAAAAATATACTGATGACACATCTTACTATATTTTAAATGTTATAATGTACTGAGGTGCCAAAGTATCAAAATACTTTTTCTTCATCTATAAGTGGGGTAAGTGCAGATTTTTATTAAGTTGCTAATAAATGGAATGAATAATCTAATAGGATTTTTAAATGTTGAAATAACATTTTAAAGTATAATCTGAAGAAGATGAATATAGCTCTCCTATTAAGACACCTTCTGTAGTAATACGAAAAGGTATAGTTAAGGATGCAACCCAAAATGTAAGTTGTATGTTTTGATGTAACTTGTCTGCCCTTCAGGCATTCAAAAATAGGTGATCTCACAGAGTTTCTCTAAGGCCTAAGTGTCTATTAAGGTAGTGCTATTAATTATGTAATCACAATCCATCTCCCTACTAGTTCTTTAGTTTCATAATGCCTAGCAACAACCTCATGGAAATGCCTAGCTTTTGTCTTATATCTAACAATGAGGATATTTAGTATTCTCTCTTAACAAATTAAGTCTAGAGATGTGGATTTTACTCTTGGTGGTGGTGGCGCAAACACGTCATGAGTGATTTCAGCGGGTAAGGTCCCCACCTGGACTTTGCAGGGGGACCAGGGCCCTTAGTGCGGGAGGGGCGCTGAGAAACCCGTGAGGAGAGAAACCCGCTGTAGAGACACCAGGAGCATGAAAAACTTGCTTAGAATTTCATTTAGGAGCCGTTATTTCATTTAGGAATCTTTATAGATTTACCAAATATGAGACAGGTTGACTACATAAAAGAAGCCACGGGCTCAATCTGCCGGAGCTGAGCAGGGCTGTGAGGGCAGGACACTGTGGACGCCACTATTCATGGGGTCACCAGGAGTCCAAGCAGACTCTATGGCATGCTCCTCCCTCCCTCCCTCCCGTTGTCTGTCTATCTGTCTCTCTCTCTCTCTCTCTCACACACACACACACACACACACACACACTCTTACCACTAAAAGATGCCCTTTTAACTTTTATAGCACAGTTATCTGAATTGAAAAGCACTGTATTCCAAAAAGTTTTAACCGAAGAGCCTTTTCAATTCCTGGAAACCAGGAACTTTGTGGTGACAACAGCTCTTGGTCAGAACCACTAAAGATGTTATGTGTTGCGTTCTACATTTAAAATCATTTCCCTTGAAATTTTCAAGTCATTTCTACATTGCTGCCTTTTTAATCTTTAGCTTATAAATGTTGAACATTTTAAAAGTTAATTTAAAATGTTTAGAATACCAAAGAAAGGATGTGGAACAGATAGGAATAGCATGGATGTTAGCGCCTGGGAATGTAGATCTTGGTGGCAGGTACGCAGCTCTGTCCTTTTTTGTGTGGTTGACGTCGTCACACTTTGTAAAATAAACCCAAATGTGGAGGAAGGAGAGAAAGCCCATGGTTGGAGAATGAGGAGCGTAGGCCGCCTGAGTGACACTCTTGCTGTGACATACAGTGTCACATTCTGAGTCCGAGCCTGCTAAGACTAAGTGAGGAACACGATTCCCAATCCCCAGGTCAGTTCATCTAGCCCCCAGAATTATTTATAGACCACGGCTGTGTACCAGGCACTTTGGTGGGTCTTCAGGCTGCACAGCGTGCCCGACACCGTCATACCGTGTGCCGGTCGTGCTTGCCCCCTAGGTTATAACCTTTACACTGCTGTCATTTACTCATCTCTGTACATCCTTCAGCTGACCGACTGTAAACCCTCGTCACAATAAAAAGGGTGCTGAACAGACCTCTTTTCAATATATGGTAAATTAGTTAAGCAGGAAGTTTCTCCCGGATGACCACCGTGTGGGGACAGAAAAGCCCTTATGGCATCTCTGTCCAGCCCAATGCCAGTCACAGGGCTTCCACACCTCCCTGGGAAACTGGACGGCCATCGCTGTGGAGGGGCAGCTGGAGATTGCAGTCACAGGTGACTGGGTCTGTCAGGCCCCGCCCTCCCACGCCGCCGCTCTCCAGGTGCTTCTGCTCCCCCGGTCCCCCTGCCAGCTCCGCGTTTCCATTTACAGTGAGGGGTCGCTCGTACCCGTCGTTAACCGGGACGCGTGATGCGCACCAGACAGATGTGTTCCAGGGCGGAGTTTCTGAGCACCAAACGGGACGCGTTTCAGAGGAGCCGGGTACTAAGGTCTGACTGCACCAACTGTCTTTTAACATCCAAATTCAGTGTCAACTCTGTGAAGCATTTAATTGGTTTAATTTTTTTTGGGGGGGGAGAGGGCATTGAGGTGATTATTTGTGAATGGTTTCTCGCCTTTAGAAGCCTGTGGTTTGCTTGAAGGCCAAATCTGACTCTTACTCCTGTTTGTTTCTACTGTCTACAACAGTGGTTTTGGCACGAGTGGATTTTAGGGTCTTTCTAAAGTACCCCCAGAGCACACACTGATGCCTGCCCTTCCTGGGTCCGCTCAGCCAAGCAGCAGGGGCTGTCTTACCTCAAGTTCCCTCCCAGAGACGCCTCGGGGTGGCTCCCGAGGGCCCCTAGCAGGGCTGGCTCCCTTGGGTGGGTCCTGTCCTCAGCGACTCGCGGCACGGAGGCCAATGTTTTGTAATATCTGGGACCGCAGTGTGTGTTGTTCCGGGAAACCCACTGACGAGTTGGTGTCAGTCTTTACAAGGACTCCTTATACTGGTTGTAGTTTAGGTTCTTTTCAAAGTACCAGTACATGAACCTGTTTTCATGCAGCAAAACGCACAGCACGTGAGGTTTCCTGGAAGTCGAGCAGTGGCCCCCATTCTTTGTTATCTGGCTTTTGTCATTTTATGACAGGCACTAAGCTCGGCTCTAACATTTTTATTACGTATGAATAATAGAGTACATATATTGAGGTTTCATAGATGTAATTTTGTTAAATGTACATCATGGTAGATTTAAAAATGAGGGATTTATTTTGTCATTCATAAAGTTGTAATACAGTCTGGAGAAACTATTTGTTAAAAGATAGCATCTACTTAACCTCCTTATTTATTTCGTGTAGGAGAAGGTTAGCTCCACAATAAATACATGAAGAAATAAGGAGATAGGGGAATTTATCTTGGAAATAAGATCCTTGTCATGGTTTTGAAATGTTAAATGCATGAAGACCCGTCAAAGAGATATACGGACATGATATTTTTTTACAGTGCATTTCAAAGTATTTAGTTATATTTGTCATTTTCTAGTACCAGTAAGCAATGATCAAATGATATAGCAATTGCAAATTCAGTCTGTGTTAATGGGTGTAAATATAGTGTCTCTACACATACATTATATAGATAGAGTAATTGGCAATTTTAATATTAATGAAGCACTTAAGATATTTTATATGATTTCTGAAATATTTAGCAGTTTTTTTTTCTGATGTCATAAAAATATAACTAAATGTAACAAATGAAGAGGGGTTTTTGTAAAAGGTAACTTCATAATTCGATTCATAAGAATTTGTGAAACTGAAAGATTAATTTGTTAAAGTCATCCACATTTGCCTCAGAATGAGAAAATTAATTATTTGGAGCTTGAGATGCATTTTCTACCCTTATGAGACCAAGTAAACTTGTAAAAATCATAGTTAAAGCCCTTATGAAAAGAATATAGTGATTTTACATCTCCTTATTTATATTATAACTTAAAACACAGATGTTATAATCCTAAATGTATAGACCAATTTGTGATAGTCAAATCAGGCTGCCATGGTTTCTCTTTTGTGGCAGAGGGCTTGTCAACTTAAATATTAAAATGTTTAATTAAAATGAAAATATTTTAATTTTGAATACTGGGTTTTAATTTGCTCTTATTTGACTGCTCATCATCCTGAATTAATTATCTGGACACTACTTTATGAGGTACAAGGATGGCTTTAAATTTAATTTAAAGTATTAGAAATAAAGAGTAAATTTTAGCAATGATGTCTTGAATGCAAGTGAAAAGGGACAGAGATTAACCAGAAGGCATATTAAAGTTTCTTTGTTTAGGGTTCATATTGCCTTGATTATTAAAAGTGTCTTTAACTGTGAACTGTGGGGCTGAAACACTGTCTAATGTGAGTACTAATTCGTAAGTTTCATGTTGTTTTGTTTTGTCTTTTAACCATACAGGAAATACCGAGGTTTATTTTTGTCAAAGACTTATTTTATTAAAGTTAGTTATAATGCTATTTGTATTCCCATGCAAGCTCACTGCGTGTGCCCGCACGGTGACACAGAGGGACCCCGTGCTCAGGCAGCGCCTCTGGAGCTTGCAGAGGGGCCGGGGATGGGGATGGGGGTGGGGGGGCCGCAGCCCTGCCTGCCGCGCGCCCGCCGCCCCGCCCGGCCGGGAGCGGGGCTGTCGCAGCGGTTTAGTGCGGACGGCTTTTCATTTAGCCTCCGCTCTGACAACCCCCGCCCTGGATAAGTGGCGCCGGCCTGTGCAGGTGAAATCTATTCTCACATTTGCCTCAGGGGTGACTGGACTGTAACAGAATTTTTCAAACCCGTTGGGCCCAACCGCAAAGCAGAGAATAAATGGCTGAAGTGCCAGGCCTGGACAGAAAAATCAATGCCTGGTTATACAGACGTGACAGAGCGGCCCGCGCGCTCCGCGCCAGGCCCGGTGCCCCCGCCGCCCCCGGGGTGAGAGCCGGCTGCGGGCCCGGGCCGGGGCGCGCCCTGTTGACACCGCTTCCTTTCCCCTGCAGGAAATTCACATGCCACTTGTGTGACCGAAGCTTCACGGAGAAGTGGGCCCTCAACAACCACATGAAACTGCACACGGGAGAAAAGCCCTTCAAGTGTAGCTGGCCCACGTGCCACTACTCCTTCCTCACAGCGTCCGCCATGAAGGACCACTACCGGACACACACAGGTGTGCGGCCAACCCCCGCGGCCCGGTGGGGGCAGTGAGCATGGCAGCATGGCAGCGGTGGCGTCGGCAGCCGTCCCCAGACCTGGTTTCCTGTTGGAAGAGTTTAAGATTGTGGTAATTGTGGATTAAAAGGGATGGTGTCACTTCCCTGCGTGTCGATGACAGGGCCGTTTTAAAGTGACACTTTAACGAGTGTATGTGTGCGGGTGTGAGTGCTGCATGTGCATGTGTTTAAACGCATTTTTGGTGCGTGCACAACTATGTGTGTGTCTTTTTATGAAGATCATTGCGGAGATTACTGTTTCATAGAGAACTAGTCTTGTGTTTTGCCCCTGAGATAAACTCAGGGCCATAATATTGTTGAACGTTTTGAATCTTGGTTTTATGTATGATTTTATAAAATTTTTAATCAAATTAATATTTTTCTTAAGAGAATGCTGGCAGATCCAGGAGGTTTTGATAATTAATACAGAGACCTACTGTAAGATTTTTAGGTAGTTATATACTTAAAAAGTACAAATTCATACACATTTTACATCAGAACACTTAAAGGACAGTATGGGATTTAGACCAAGTGACAGGAAAGCAGCACACGGAACACATCTGTGCCAGGCCAGGTCCTGAGGACGCAGTCTGCACCTTCATAAGCACGTGTCCCCGTAGCACCCTGCCTGCTGGAGCCACGGCTTGTGACATGTCTCCACTACCTGAGCACAGCAGGTCCCCAGACCCCTTCCAGGGGTGCCGTGGAGCCCTCTCCTGACCTTGCTAGAGCTTGTCACTGGGAGCTCTTTTGTGTGTTTGTGGTCTTCTTTCTCTTTACACCTCCCAGAAAGGATTTTGTTTCAAGGAAAACATAAATTTTAATCAGCGTTCCCGAATGTTCTTCTGATTGCCCAGAACCCGGTATTATTGTTGGAATTATAGGTTAAAAGTTCTCCTGAAGCGGCGGTGGGCAGCCCAGGCCTCCTTAGCTTCCTTGACAAGGGCGCTGACGATTTAAGGTCCCCAGCCTGCCCTGAGAGATCACTTATATCGAACTGCGGATGAAAAGCCAGTGCAGATGTAATTTATCGTCGGCGTTTCCTTCTAAAGAATAATTGTGGAGACTTGGCTGGATCAATAATATGGATTTTTGTTGTTAGGTCTTGTAGTCTGCACCATAATGAGAGATAGGGGACAGTGGCTGTTTTCTAATAGAAAATAAAGGATTGGTTTCCGTGTCTTTCTACATTTGAATGCAAAATGGCACACTTGAAACTAATTCAGGTTGTTAAGAAAAGTCTCCTGTTATAGCTCTGCAATCATGTAAATATGGCATGTTAAATGAACCTCTTTACATGGAATGGGATAGTACATTTAGCTTTTTCTTTCATTTTTTTAAGTACTCCGTTGCCCACTATCTAACCCCCATCCCCTTAAAAAAAAAAAAAAAAGGTAAGTGAAAATTGAATTTAGAATGACAAACAAATCAAGCCACCAAGGTAAATTTGACATACAATACATTGCAAACTGGCATCCAAGTAATATCCTACACATCATAAAATCAAGGTCACTAATGTATCTAGAACCAAATCACAGGGAAAAATAATACTTTAGTCTTTGTGTCTATACACATCTTAAACTAGGAAAGGGGAATATACTTAATATACACATGCAGAATAAGAATATACGTATTATGAGGTTTTTTTTTTTTATGTTTGTGAATGTTTTTATTTTATAAAAAAGATGTAGATCACAAAGAAGTTCATCAGTGAGAGGAAGGAATCCTGTGTCTCTGGAATCCAAGAGACAGCAGTACTTCCCTTGTGAGAGATTTTGCTAGTTGGACGGCACCACACCGACGTTTCCGTGCCGCACACGACCCGGCACACACATGCCTTCCCACGCGTGCACGGGGCTTAGAGCCCACAGAGCGGCGGTGGTGAATAAATTGTGGAAAACAGTTTTGCCTCCACACAGAATAGTATGTTAATATTAGTGAGTAAATTATCTTTTGGGATTTTAGAAAAACTCTGTGTTCAGTGTTACTTAATTGAGAATACAGTCAGTTAGAAAGATTTATATTTCTAATTGATTAAATAATTAAATGAGTGATTATAATTAAACTTCATTCTTCACAGCCCATCTCCTCTATTCTTTTTTTTTTATGTATTGAAATAACGATGTCAAAGAATAAACTTAACCCCAAAGCAGGAAAGTAAAGTTCAGAAAAATATTTAAATTCAGATTTATTTTATAAATGGTAATAATGAACATTTTAACATACCATTTTGAGATAAGATTAAACATAATTTGATTGAAATTCTCTTTATTAGTATACGTTCAAGTTAGAAAAGCTGGTGGTGTTCTTAAGTGAAGGGTAGGCAATTTGACTACTGAAGTTATTCTGCCTTTATATAGTTACCATTTTTTCTAACCTTAAAGAGGCAATTACCGTGTCCAAAACACCTCAAAGAATGTGATACACCCTAATGCTTGAGAACAAAGCAGACGGACTTGGAAAAAACCCTTGAAAAACTTGTTGCATTAGCCGTCTCAGTGAGTCAAGTAGACACAGATAGGCAGAAGTGACTTACTTCATTTTTGGAAGAGGATTTTATAATTTCACCGACTCTCTCTGAGTTTAGCCTTTGTGTTCTCTGTGGCCCCTCCCCGGGGCCAGCGGGATACACTGCCTGGTTGGCGGGCGCTGACCGCCTCAATGCTCAAGTGAAGACAGATCGCATGTATAAGCTGTGGGGCCAAACGTGAGCTGGGTGAAGGTGTTAAAAACAGGAGCATTTACACACTTAAATACTCAGTCTGCCAAATCTGTCTAATAGTTGCTGAAGTTTTGAGGCCAGAGTTATCTTTAAAGATGAAAAATAAGAGTTTGGGTACAATTCCTTTAGCAATCCCTAGATGTCCTTTTTTATGCCATGAAAGTTTGAGAAACACAAACAGTACTGAAGTGCTCGTCTGAGCGATATAGATTTTATTGTTTCTCGGGATCGTCAGTCTGTTGAAGGAAACGATTGACTGAATTCATACTATTAAGTAGGAAGTTATTAAAGAAGACCCCGGTAGAATCAGGTAAAACCGATTCAGTATCGTTCAGGTTTAGAAAAGTCAGTATGTTTTATTTAAACAGAATCATGTATACTGTACATTAACTACTCTGAGCAATCTTCACTCAGCTCCGAAAGGCCAGATGTATGGGAATTGTAAAAAATCAGGATATGCATAAAAACTGTTCCAGTGCATAAAGCGGCCCCATCTGGAAGACATCCACCAGAAATGAAGTTGTACAAAACCGTTCCATTGATAATAAAGCTAATTTTTATGGGTCTGACAAGTATGTAATTATGTTCAGTGGTGCTTTTCAGATTTTATCACAGTCAATAAACCGCAGTGGTAATTTCATTCCCATTTGACATATTTACATGGAAACATTTGATTGGAGGAATTAGTAACCCTGAAAGCCTTGATAGATATGTTTTAATGATCTGTGACCTCTGCAGTCCCTCATCTGTTTATTGTTGCAACAGGCGAGAAGTCGTTCCTGTGTGACCTCTGTGGCTTCGCGGGCGGGACCCGGCACGCCCTCACCAAGCACCGCCGGCAGCACACAGGTCAGTGCGGCGACAGTGGGCCAGGCAGGTGCCCGGGGTACGCCCTGGGTCCCCGGGTGCTTGTCTGTGCGGTTTTGTGAAACCTGTGTATTGTAGGCTCCACTGAAGATTCTGTTGAATAACGTAGAATTGCCCTTCACCTGTGCTTACCTTTTTTAACAAAGTGGACCTGCTGCATGTTGTGTGGATCAGGCGTCTCCTGTACACTCGTGTTAAATAGCAGCGAAAGGAGTGGGGCCTCCAAAGCACTCCCACACCGGGCTCTCTTCTCCGCAGGCCAGGCTCTGCCCTGGCCTTTGTGGGGGACCTGGGGGCCACCTTCCTTACAGGCTCCCCTCCCTCTGTTTCTCTTCGCACCCACTTTTCTGCCCACCCCCACTTGTCCCTCAGCCTCCCTAATGACCCAGCCCTCTGGCCAGCAGTCCCTCTGCCAGTGTCACAAGCAAGTGTGGTTTCAGATCATCACTGTTTCAGTTGTTCTTGCAGTTAAGAGTGGACACTGACAGAGAGGGCAGCGCAGGTAGGAACGGACTTGGAGAGGATTTTGTTTGCACGCTGTACCTTCTCGGCGATCGACCAAACTGCAATGGATGCCTTGGTTAGGAATACTTAAGGATGACAAGTTTTAAACACTGATTAATTATTGAAATTGTTTATCTCTTTGGTAAGAGGTTCTATAAGTAATCACCTTAGTGATTCTAAATTACGCATTGTGTGTGCCTAGGACTGTGCTGTGATGGCGTTGTCCCTTCTGATTATCAATAAAAACCACTTTTTGCTCTCAGAAGTGATCGAGTTTAGATGATAAATCATGTGGTGACACAGTTTGTACCTAATGTTGGAGTTTTCTTTGGGGACCATGAGGAAGGCTGAGTTTGGCAGGTACACTCAAAATGGCATGACATTAAGAAGCATGAAATACGTTGTTTATGGTACATTTTGATTCTTGATGTGTTCTCTGTAAGAGTTAGCTGCCAGTAGTTTTAATGCCCATTTTGGTATTTGCAAGATCCGTGAAAATTACTGCCAACCATTCCTTTTAGATCTTGATTCATATTTCCGCATGGGGTTAAGAGCTAGTCCAAGAGAGGTTTCCAGTGTTTACCGTAACGTTGGAAATACAAACTTTGTAAACCTGAAAGTCCATTTGACCTTCACAGTAGCGATCTGTGATCACATCCTTTTGATCCAGCGACAGTAACGATTCCGTGTAGGAGACGCGGAAAGGCCCGGGCGGCCGTCATTCTCAGCAGCCGTGTTGAAGGGGCTGGAAGTAAGGGCATGGTAAAGGGTGTTCGTGCCATTTTCAGTTTACTGATGCCCGAGTGTTTCCCTTCACATGTCTCTTGCTCACCTGGTCACAGCCTGGTGTGGTCCTGGGGACCAGGAGACCTGTCTATGTGCCACATTCGCAGTGTGGCAGTGTCCCCTCTCGCCACTGCAGTGGGAGCAGTAATGCTGTGCTCACAGGCGTGCACAGGGCATCGATCACAAGGCTGCAGCGAGCAGCACAACTTTATATTTTATGTCAGCTCCAGAGGCCCCTTATTACTTTGCTATTAACTTTATACCGTCCAGGACAATGTCTCCCAGACAGAGGCATCCGTCTTCGTGGCATTTATCTGCCACTCTGGCACAAATCAAGCATGATTCTTTAATACCAGAGTCAGTTCTTAGGACTCTTTGCCGCACCCAAACATCTCTGTAGAGCTCTTTCTAGGCCCTTCGCTTCCATGCTGGATTTATAAAATTTAAGGAACACACAACTTTGTTTTCCAAGGCCAGGGGTGTGCAGTGCACTTGAAATCTGTATTTCTCAGCTGTGTTCCTCTGTGACATGGTTTACCTTTTTACCACAGAGTGCCCGTGCAAATTGCAATCAGCTTGGAAAGAGATGGGTATCACAAGTGTTCCAAATGGCGTAAATAATTTTCTCCTGCAATACAGACTGTCTAGGGGGCTGACACAGAACATCTTCCATTCCAAGATTTACTTTTATCACCTGTCAGAGGCTCTTGATTCAAGGGCACAGGGGCAGCTCCTCACGTGTAGTTGGAGAGTCTTGGCCGCTTAATAACCACCAGCCCGCCCAGAGGAATGCGAAGTGTGAGTTTCCCTGAGAGCGTTCCGCCTGCCTGACAGGCTGTTGACACACAAAGGGCACTGCTCTGTCGATGGCCATTCTGGTGTCCCCTCCTTTCTGTTACTCCATCACAGGTACCAAAGATGCAGAATGTTCCTTCATGGTCATTTTGGCCAAGATTATTGCTCGTGAAGCATGAAGATCAACAGAATTTAAACTAATACACACTGTCATTGCCTAAGAATTTAAACTAATACACAACATCATTTCCTAATAAGGAGAAAAAGAGGAAAGGAAAGTTTACTTTCGTTCTGCTTTTGTGAACAGGATGTACACAGGTAGCCCTATTGACTGAGGGTAGATTGTTCACGACTAGTTAATATCTTACTTATAGATCGCTCACCCTTGTGACCCAAGAATGAATGACGGGACTCAGGACTGTTCCCAGGGCACCAAATCAATTTCATCAGCCCATCCGCGTCTTTCCCTAACACGCATGTACCCCTGTACGTGGAGACCCTGTCGTACGTAATATTCGGGAAGCGCTGACAAATATTAGTGAACTGATGTTCTTATTTCAGATTTGTAAGACTTCTTGTAAAATTTTACAGTCAAGAAGTTGAGTTTTGTTTTGTATTTCGGCTATACATTGAGACTAACAAGCAGGAAGGTACTTCTGTATTTCTGAAGTGTGTTTTTGTGAAGAAATAATCATTTCTGGATTTAAAAATTTTTTTTGATTACCATGTTCAAACAGTAGTGTTGAACAGGCAGCAAAATTACGAGTGTCAAGCTGAGTGCTGTGTACAGACTTGGATTGGATGCACTCTTGTTCCACCCCTCCTGTGAGCCTCCCTCTCCTGAGTGTTGTAGCATAGTGTTTTACATAGCACATGTTGGCACGTGATACTTTTTCTCTGTCAGCCTGCATATAATGCAGAACTTCTTAATATAACACAATTTAATCTGTGGTGTTACCAAGTTAAATGTGAAATGACAATTTATAGTTTACTGCAATATTATGCTAGCTTAATATGAACTTCAATAAAATTATAGAGAATGTAAATGACATTATTCTTTAAAAGTGTTGCTTTTAACTTTTAACTTGTATGACATAAAAATGCCATAAAATTTAAATGAAATAAACTATATTTACCATGTTTTTAAAGTGCTTATGTTAAACCTCCAACCCAAGAAAATTTACTTTGAAGAGCTTAGATGACCTTTAATTTACACCATTGACTCAGACAATGAGTTTATAATGTTACCTGTTTACCCCCTCGATTTCTGTCAAATCCATGAGAAAAGAATAAAGATGTCTACCAAGGCTACTAGAATAAACGTGTCAACACATTTTCAGACCCTTAGGTAGAATGAAATAAGGAAATGTCATAATATATTTGTTAATTTGCTTAATTTAAAAAGTCTTTAATTTTTTGGCCCACTTAGATTCATTATAATACAAGTGAAAGATTTATGCTATATAACTTCAAGTTTTACATGGCTACCATAATCATGACAGTATTATATTGACATAAAGATAGATTAATGGGACAGAATAGTTTATGTGTGTATTTGTCAGTTGTTTTCAATCGAGGTACAATATTTAGAGACAAATCTAACAGAGGATGTGCAAAACCTCTTCATTGGCAACTTCAAAATACCACCAAGGGAAGTTAAAGACAACCTACATGGAGCGCTATACCATCTTCATGGATTAGAGGACTCAGTGTTGTTAAGATTTCATTTCCTCTCACACCGATCACTTCAGATCCCATCGTGCTTTCTTTTTTTTTTTTTTTCCCAAGAAATTGACAAGCTGATTTTAAAGTTCATATGGGAATATAGTGGTCTGAAATAATCAAACACATTTGAGAGGGATGAATAAATTTGAAGACTTACGCTCCCAGAGTTCATGGCTTATTAAAAAGCTACAATAATTGTCATCCTGATACTGCATCAAGGTGGACAAGTATATCAATGGAATGAAACAGGGATTGCAGAACCCACCCACGCCTACGTGGCCAATTGACTTTGACAAAGGAGAAAATGCAGTTTAATCTTTTCCATCTATGGTGCTGGAACAATTGGCTATCCATATGCAGTACAAATGAACTTTGATCCTTGTATCATACCAGATGTAACAAGTACTCAAAATGATCATACTCTAAATACAAAACATAAAGCTATATCAATTCTGGAAGAAAATTTAGGAGAAAAATCTTGGTGACCATAGATTATCAAAGATTTCTTAGATACCACACATCAAAAGCAAAAGCCGGATAAATAAAAATATAAAATCATAATCTGAAGAGTGATACATTGATAAATTCAGAACTTTATAAATGAGAGTTATAAAGAGTTATAAAACTCTTCTCTGAAAGACACTGAAGAGGATGAAAAGACAGACCACACATGGAAAAAAATATGTAAATCACGAGTCTTACAGAGGATTTGTATCTATAATCTATAAAGAACTCTCAAAACACAACTATAAATTGAGCTCTCAATACCAATTTAAAAAGGGTAAGATTTGAACAGGCACCTCACCAAAGAATGTAAAGTTGTTGGATATGCGCATGAAAAGATCCTCCGTGTCATTAGAGAAATAACAGACTCGAAGCAGTGACCACACCGTGTGTTGGTGACGATGTGAAGTGAAGGGGACTCTCATGCACACGAGATAGGAATGTAAAACGGTCAGACCACGTCGGAAAACAGTTTGGCAGTGTTTCATGAGATCTCTGTACCTGCGCTATGACCCCGTCTTCTCACTCCTCCATGCTTGCCCAAGAGAAGAGGGAATGCTGCCCAAGCAAAGTCTTGCACGTGAGAAGTCGTAGCAGCTTATTGGTAAAACCCCAACATGAACACAGCTCAGAGGCCCCTCAGTGAACGATGGGGTAAAGGAACTGTGGTCCGTTCATGCCACGGAGTGCTGCTCAGCAAGAAAACCAAAGGAACGCTTAACTCCAGGAGCAACATGCATGAGTCACAAGTAATGCTGAGAGAAAGGCCACACAAAGAGAGCCCATCCTGTGTGTTTCCAGTGTACGAGGTCGGACAATTCCGTGAACTCATCCTAGGAAAAATGCTGCACACCTCACTGCCGAGTGTCACTGCGGTCACCTTGGAAGGACTCCCCTTGGGAAGCTGTGCACCGACGCCACCGCCTAGTCCACCCTTCGGAGCGGTTTTGGAACTCTTTTTCTGGAATGGCCGTCAGAGCTGCTGTTGTGCCCGAAATCTGACAATTAATTTTGTGAACTTGCCACCTTGGCAAGGTTCTGACACCTTAATGAGTTGTTTGTACAGTGCTGCCAATGTAAATGCACAGTGACAAGTTTGCAAACTTAATTGTCCAATTGTGGGGACGGCAGCAGCTCTGACAGCCACTCCAGAAAAAGAGTTCCAAGATTGCTCTGAAGGGTGGGCTAGGCGCTGGTGTCCGTGCACAGCTTCCCAAGGGGAGTGCTCCGAAGGTGACCGCAGTGACACTCGGCAGTGAGGTGGGCAGCACTTTTTCTAGGATGCGTTCGCGAACTTAATTGTCTGACCTCATGTAAGTTTCTGGAAAATGCTAATCGATAAGGTAGTGCTAGAAAGCAGATGGGTTCATGCTCGGGGTAGGATAGGCAAGGGAGAGAGAGGGATACATGGAAACTTTGGGGGGGTGATGGCTGTGCTGTGCTCATTATCTTGACTGTGGTGGTAGTTTCATTCTGCCTTGTGTGGCCCGTCTACACAGACATGTCACATTAGTGACATGATACGTGCGTTTTCATCCAGAGGAGCGTTGCCCTTCATGCTTCTGTTTGCCATATGAACTGCTCTTTGATACTGGTGTTTACTTAAAATACCCTTCACTGAACTTGATGAACAAATCACTGCTTATAATGAATGCTGATGTATGATGTTTATGTTTCCATGATGTGGAATATTCCTGCATCACATTTGTAGAAATTGGGCTCTTTTCCGCAGCCTTACACAGTAATATTTACAATGTGAAGATCCCATATTCTCTCTTAAATACAAGCAAAACCTGCCATCATCATGAAAGTGAGTTTTCATGTAAGTCAGTTCAGTACAATTGAGTTGTCTATAGCAATTTAAGGGACTTGACCAGCAGTTAAGAAACTGAGAGCAAAGAGTTATTCGAGCTGACCCTGTATGACCACTTGACTGGGATGTTGTAGATGGTTTTTATTTTTAAGGACAAATGGCTAAAAGTCAAAAATCCTTAACTCCAAGATTTTTACTGTGCTTTGTATACGTTCTTCTTTTTACAAGAATAAATCAGGTATTTCCTGGTAGGATCTTTTAAAGGATATCTTCATGTTGAATTCCCTAACTATGCGAAACGATTGATGATCTCTGTAAACTGGAGGCGTGTCTTGTTACTCAAGGTGAGACCTGGATGAGAACCATTTGTGTGCTCCTGCTTTTATCTCTGTAAGAGTGGACTTGGCAGTTATCAGTGTGTAGGCATCCCTGTCATTACAATGATAACAGCAGCAGCTCATGGAGCACCCTGCTAAGTTTGGTCCCAGTGCTCTGTCTTCTTTAGTTCCCACAGCGACCCTCCTTGTGTGCTGGTCACCCTCTGATCATGGTCAGGGGTTAACAGGGGCGGGGGATGAGTTACAGCAAAACCTGGATTGGGCTTGGAGTCCGTCTGGCTTCTTCTCACTGCTGCCCTGGGCTCCAGTGACAGATAAAACGCCCTCAGAGGAAATGTGTATGTGTCCAGTTAAATGTTATGCAGTTATGAGTCAGGCCATATAAATAGGCCCAGGTGAGGTAGGACGTATTTCTGCACATTCTGGTTTTCAGAACCAGCGTAGTTTTCTTGCTAGCTGAATGGTGTAATTTTAACCGAAATATTTTATCCTTCATTTTCTATACACGTCTGTCTACTTACAAAAATGTCAGAAATTAGATGCAGCAAGAAATTAACAACAATGATAAATTATTAACAATGATAAAATATAACAGATATAACAATATGCTGTATTAATAGTCACGTGCATGTGGTCCCTCCCTCAAAATACCTGACTGGGCTGGATGCACCCTCCCCCTTCTTGTGACGATGTGAGACGATGCAGAGCCTACGTGAGGTGAGTGACGCAGGCACTGTGGTAGCATCAGGCTGCTGTTGACTTTCTGATGGCACATCAGAGAGAGAGGCTCATCTTTGGGTGATCATGGATTCTGGAGCCATGACCCTGACCGTGGCGGTGGTTGGACGTCAGGAAAAGACCGTATTATGGTTGAGGAAATTTAACATTTTGGGATCGAGGTTGTCCACGGGTAACTGAAACCGTGGAAAATGAAATGGCAGCTAACGGGGGACACTGTATGTAAATTAATCCATCCTTTATGTCAGGTTTCTAGAACAATTTTCTGTTGAGAAGAGAATGACTGTACATTATAACTTGTGAGGGGAAGAGGTTGTGAGGCTTTCTCTAGGTCATCGCTATCCAAAGACATGAATGAGAGCTACACACGTGTCATTTTTAGTTCCCAGGTAACCACGTTAAGAAAAGGAAAAAGTAACAGGTGAAATTATCTTTTACTTATTTTAACCAAATACATCCAAATTGTCATTTCAGTATATCAGTATAACATTATTAGCAGTATTGTTTTTCTGTCCTAGGATTTTGAAATTGGTGTGTATTTTACAATTCTAGCATCCCTCCACTTGGAGGGTAGATTTTCTTCCGCAGTCCATGGTGTATATTTCAATTTCATATAAGTGATACTTCAAAAAGTAGATTTATATTCCCCAAGCTGTTCCAAATAAACTTAAACATTCTTTTAATAGGTGAGCCCAGTGTCAGTTTTTAAATTTAAATTTACGTTAATTAAAATTAAATAGCCATGTTTCAAGTGCTCACCAGCCAATGTAATTAGTGGAATTAAAAACTGAAAAGACTCCCTGATCTCTCTGACTGTGTGTGAGAAAGAGGGGTGGTTCAATGAGGGACAGGTGTCAGTCAGGAAGGGCCCGCCAGGAGCCCTGTGCAGGTCCTTGAACCCTGCTCCTGGCTGAAACGTGGGGGTGGACACCCATTACCGCTGCACAGTGGAGATGCAAGTCACAGTGCCATTCAATACTATTTTAATGTTTCTTTGAGGCATCTGTAGCTTTTATTCAACTCACTGAACTGTAATTTCTTTTCACTTCAAACAGTATTTTAATTGATATCGATTCATAGCTTTATTATCTTCCACATATTTAACTTTTAGATTTTAATACGTTTATACTGTATATTTGAAGTATTTCTTTGTTCCATGCTGTTCCATGGTTTTAACCTCATTGACATTTGTATAATGGCTCTAATGTAACACAGTTTGTCAAATGACTTCAAGTGCGGTGCTGAAGCCAAGCTGTAGTCTGGCCTCCCGTTGGGCAAGTCATGTTTGAACCAGGTACCGGGCCACGCTTCCGCTCCAGCACGGAGTGGGGGTGAGTGGTGTCCTCGTCTTTGAGGAGAAGCGTGTGCAAGTCCCAGCTACGTGTACTTTCTTCAGCTGCATTCTTAAAATATCATGGAAATAATTTCTTCTTCATTGTCAGTGACAAGTTGGGCCCTTGGTTTCCAGTTTTCGTAACTGCTCATGTGCGACACTCCTTGATGTATTACAGGAGAAAAGCCCTTCAAGTGCGACGAGTGCAGCTTTGCCTCCACCACCCAGTCTCACCTGACACGGCATAAGCGGGTGCACACCGGAGAGAAGCCCTACAGGTGCCCCTGGTGTGACTACAGGTAAGGCTGTAGGTGCCCCTGGTGTGACGGGCATGAGGCGGCCGCGGGCCACCGTGGGCCACCGTGACGGAGTCGAGGCCCGCTCGCTGTCACCGCGATCAGCACAAGTGGGGGTACGGTCACCTGCCGGGTCAGAGTTTATTTCACAACCTAATTTTCGTGACTGTTTTTAAAATTGTCAGGTTCTTTTCCATTTTTATAATCTGAACATTCACCTCTTAGAACCCTTTCGTGCACCTGAATTTCAAGCAGTTTTACTGCTTTGCTGCAGAAAGGGGCCATTGCCTAATCGGCTACTGCGCACGACCGACCCCTCCGCTGCTGGGGGTGAAGCGCTCATTTAGGCCGTGGAGACAGTGTTAGAGATGTCTCCTGCCTCTCAGGCCGCTCTAGCATGAGAGGTGACTTGTAATGTCATCAGCAACTACGATCCCGATTTCAGTGGATAAACAAAAACGACGGGAGTGTACAGAGAAGACCCGACTCGGCCAGCCTGAAGACCTGGAGCAGAGCCCGTCAGCCGTGGCATAAGAGCTGGCAGCCCTCAGGCCCGGGTGTGCTCTAGAGGAGTCGGGGGGTAATGTAGCACCTCCGTGCTCAAAGCACGCTGGGGGTCATGTGTGCTCAGCCCACTCGCTGAGGTCTGCAGTGGCTCAGTGACACCTGCCAGGTGGCAGTTACTTCCCGGCGGCATGAGCAGAGGTGCGGAGGAGCCGCAGATGGTCAGCGAAGGAAGCGACCCGGCTGGATTGCGTGAGGCGCCGTGGCGGAGGGCCGAGGGGCACGCGCAGTGGGCACACGGGTCGCACCAGGAGCCTGGGAGCGGGGGTCGGAGCTCCTGAGGTGTTTGGGACAGTACTGCGTTTGCAGCAGCGACTTCTGTCTCAGGACCTTCACCAGCAGCCTCTGGAGCCTGAGGCAGAGCGGGGAGCCCTGTCCGTGCGGGGGGCTGAAGCTCTCACGGTCCCTGTGACGCGTGATGGAGAATGGTTCTTAAACACAGCCCGCCTTTGTTAGGTGTTAGAGTGTACACCTCACACCTAAAGCCTCTCTTGAAAAGCAGGTCGTTGTATTCCTCTGGATATAGCCTGTGTACTCAGTAAATATATTGTCATAATCTCTACTATTATCCTCATTATTGCATTAGGTTTTAATTTAGAGGTCATCTACTAGTACAGAGATATTACAGATATATTTCATTCATTAATTATTCATTCTTTCACCATTTTATGAGTTCCGTCTTTGCTTAACACTAGATTGGTGTTGCTTAGAAGTTTGGTGAAATGGTGATCCAATTAGAGGTAGACAGAGAAGTTCTCAGGTGCTGATAATAAGAGTTCTTTAAAGAATAGACATTATTAAATGCTCTTTTTCCTTATTAAAGAGGTCCTATTATGTAGATGCTTTCCCTGTAAAACACAAACAGGAAATTAGAATATTATAAAAATACCCCTTAATTATCATTCTTAGCTGTTAGGATCATATCCTTTCCATCTGTGCTCTATGCATAAGGTTTGAGTTGTTGTGTTGGGGGATTTTTTTCTTTCTTTCATTATAAAGTTTGTATTTCACACTTAAATTGTAACTGCCTTTCTGTTTCATTAATCTTGTACAACTGTGTTTTTCAAACTGTTATTTTTAAGCAACAGAACTATTATTTCAAACAAGACCATGCACAGACTGCACATGTGAAATGGATAAAAATGGTACCTACAACCTCTTACGAGTGGATTCCCGTTGAAATCCGTAATGTCACGACATTGAACATACCGTGTGGGATTTCTGACGGGCAGACACTTGGCAGCCGGGAGCCTTAGCGAGGACCGTGGCTGCTTGCAGCTGGGTCGTCTGGGCCAAGCTCCCTGCAGGAGGGTGGGGGCCCGAGCATGGGCTCCAGGAGGAGAACTTGTGCACCCCCTCAGAGGGGCTGCTCATGAGGTGTCACAGAGGGTGGTTAGTGTCCCAGCCTTAGGAGATCATTGTTAGAGGAGGAGCACACTGACATCCCAGAGCTGGCCGCTTCATCGAGCCCTCGTCTTCCTGCTCTAGATGGTTATGGGTTTTATCTGTACCACCTGATGTTCACAAGATGCTAAGCAGTGAGGGCGCTCAAGCCTTTGTGTGCCGAAGGCCCTTAGTGTGCTAAAACTTATTTGCAGTACACACCATGGTGAATTGTTTCAGTTTTTCAGTTGTTAAAAATATATCAAATCTGAAATCAATTGTTGGATAATTATTAAAATACCTTAGAGCAGGGCTGTCTAACCTTTCGGCTTTCCCAGGCCACATTGAAAGAAGAACTGTCTTGGGCCCCACATAAAACACACTCACACCATCAGTAGCTGATGAGCTAAAACAAGGTTGTAAAAAAAAAAATCTCATAATGTTTTAAGAAAGTTTACGAATTGGTGTTGGGCTGCATTCAAAGCCGCCCTGGGCCGCAGGTTGGACAAGCCCGCTTTAGAGTTTCAAAATGCCTAGATTGAAAACTACTTGTCTGCAATATAATTTTAATACTTGTGTGGCCTTAAGTTAGATTGATAAACAATAATCCCTTTATTAAATTGTTAGACATTTTAGGTCATGTTGAGGTTTTTACTTTCAAAATACTTACTCCTAAATCTTTGTGCATATCCATGACTTTTTTCTAAAGAAATTCCTGGAAGTATAATTTAAGGCTTTTAATAGCGTTACTGCAAAGGTTGGGATTTGAATTTGGTTTCTCCGATCAGTGCTGTGTTTTTCTAGTCTTGATGTTCATAAACATATTTCAAAGTCTTTCAGGTTTCCTTGGTTTGAAATTGTATTATACTTTTCCTATGGTTGAGGCTGTATTACTTGTCTCCTATTGAAGCTGTCGCTCTGAAATGACATTGCTTCTGTTCAGCAGTGCATTTGAGCAGCTGGGCACCATCGATACTGTACCTCTCTCAGGTACTGAGGGAAAAGCAGACTGTATTTCTCAGAATATCGTCTCTGTCCCCCGACTTCATTTTCAGGACATTTAAATCTAGTGATACGCAACAAATTTCCTTTTGAAATGCTTAAAGTCCTTGATAAAAGGGTGATTTTATCTTCGTTGAAAACTTTTGAGTAATTTGATTGTTATTGAAGGTAAATAGTTTGACCAGTTTCTGATTGTATGACAGTTTTATCATTCTGTATACTTGCAGTTCAGTCTGCTTTCACTAGTGGACAAAAGACAACTTAACCTTGACCAGGAGTACAGAAAACTGGCAAATATAGGAATACTCCTGAAATTAGAGACTGTGGATGAAATGTAGCATTTGTAGCAGCTACCTTTGTTTTCTTGTTGATGAGAAATATGTTTAAAAATGAGCAGATAGTTAAGTTCTAAATGATTGATTGGTTGCTTAGAATAACACAATGTTTACTATCCCTACCTCACAATAACAAAAAAACATCTTTTATGAGATAAAATAAATTTGAATAATTATGATTTCTATAGAATAAAAATACCTATAAGATGGTCACATAGTTCCTAAGAAGATATGGTCATATTTGTGTTATTGGTATATTTTCATAATATTTTATTGCTGAAAATATTTAAATAACTTCTTTCCCATTTCGATTTTTATTTGTTTCATGTAGATACATAAAAATTATTCCTGTAGAGGAATAGAATACTTCTGCCTTAGCCATTATTAGCACTTAGTGCAGTTAAGTTACCATCATTGGAAATAGCAGTATTATTTAAATTTCATTTGAAAATATGTTTTTCATTGTATGAATTGAACATTAGTGGAGAAATAGTCGTAGTAATAATTATTCATGAAAAATGTGAATGTAGATTTGTTTTACCAAAGAATTTTATAATTGGTCTTTTGAACCTGGGGCTATTTTTCAAGTTTGCATTATTAATTTAGGCAATGACATGTCATTCTGTTTAGATGTAAACATGTCCCCCCCTTTCCCAGACTTTTCCTGTCAAAAATATCCAAAAGTCGAATCCATTACACATCAGCATATTTCATCATTACTCCAAAACTTTTTCACCATTAATTACTATTCATTATAATTTCAAAGCAAAAATTTAGATTCCTAGAACTCTGTCCTATGATACTATTTATACAACGAATTCTTTGGATTTGTTTCTATATTAGAATGGAAACAATCTGACATTTTATATTCTTTTTATTTTCCTTTGTTATATATTGTCACTTGTATATTAGTGAGAAATAGAAAAGCCTTTCATACGTTGCAGTGAGTACCCCTCCTAATGATGCAAACCCTGTTTCCCCGTAGACTCTGTTAATATCAGAGTGCACGCTGCTTTACTGACGGCACCGGCTCTCCCGTAAGAGCGGGTAGCCGTAATGGGGCTTTTACGCAAAAAGTCTTCTGGTTGGCTCATTTTTGTTGAGGAATTCGGGGAGAAATACAATGAATGCATATCAAACAGTTAGCCACTGATAAGTCATGAAAAGTAACAGGCAATACTGCTGTCAGTATTAAAAATATTAAGGGTAATCCTGTGTTGCACTTTAAATGTCGTTTTGTAAATTAAAACTAAAGTTTCAAGGCGGAGTCTGGCAGTTGGGTCACTGATGGATTGCATCCCTGTTACTAATCTTAGCATAAGGTCAGGCGGGTTTCTTAAGACTGTGTCACGGCGCTAGTACTTCCGACCTCACCCCCTTTAGAGACTGCTTTTTGTTTCAGTCACTGTTTTTATTCTCCTTCTAATTACTTGGAATTATAACCCTTAATAAAAATATACCATATGGCTGAGGTATACAATCTATAATCCTTGCCTCGTATTAAAGATTTGCCCCGTTGTTGTGCTAAACTTGTGGGAAATAGGCTTTGATCTTTCTTTTTTCCCCCTACTGGATGGTTTACTTAGCTCTTGGCCAGCGCAGTCCATTCACGTCGTTAAGACGGTAGGTTTTGATCTGAAGAAGAATTTTCTTTCTCTTTGGGTGAAGGGGAGGGTTAGAATATTTGATGTAACTTTTCACCCAGATGTGGTGTCCCACTAGAAATTTACTCTTCGTGGTACTTTCCACCATCTTTTATTACTTACCTAGACATTTTGTTTGGTATTTTTTTACATCGAAGTCAGTAAGTTTTTACACATGTGGGTGGTGTGGGTAGAATTTGGTATTGGTCATACCCATTTGAAGTACGTGTCTCTGTGTGTGTGTGTGTGTGTGTGTGTGTATGTGTGTGCTGGAAAATTTTTGTAAAAAATACTTTTAATTTCATGGAATGCTATCTTAACTTTGCATGATCTGAGAAGCATTTTGGAGGTAGTTTTAAGTAAGATGTAATGACAAAAATGGTACTTGCAAACATTTCTGTTTCCCCGTAAAAAGTTTGTATTAATTTCTCAAACATGTATTTTTTATGAAAGTGTTGGCGGTTGTGAAATTTTTCAGGTCTTAGATGACATTAGGAGTTTTTAATGTAATTTCACTGTATAAACATCGGCTGTGTATTATGCACACCTTTGTTGGTGCTGTGGCGGAAAGCACCCTCTGTACAGTGGGGTCTTTGTTCTCGTCTCCCCTTTGTGTTGGCAGCAGCCTAACTCCACGGGGGACAATTTTCTCCTTTTGGATGGTCTCCTCGGAGAGTTTTAGTTTTCCTGGGGCTTCCTGTGCAGGTTCCCAGGTTGGACACCAGCAGAAGCAGTGGATGGGACCAGCTTGAATTTGCCCTGAACGATGACAAGGAGAAAGAACAGGTGTCTGTCTGTGTAGTGGGACATTGCACACAGCGAGACAGAGCAGGGGAGTTGCGCACCCCTGAGCAAACTGCACCCGTTTCTTCTGCTGACGCTTCGGAGGTAGTGTTCATCTCCCCTGGGTGGTTCTGAAGTTCATAAAACTAATCAAATGAAAGTATCTGGTACTAATATTAGATGTGCTTTATATTTAAAGCAATTTGATGCCACAAGCCTAGATTTATCAGAAAGGACTTTAAATCAAACCTATTTTGTCAGTGAAATAAGCCAGAGAAAGACTAGTATTGCATGATATCATTTTTATGGAATCTTTAAAAAAAAAAAATTTAAAGGAAAGGTTAAACTCATAGAAACAGCAGGAAAGTGGTTTCCGGGGCTGGGGCCGGGGAGCGGGTAAAAGGTGCGGACTTTGGGCCGGAAGGCGGACGGGGCCTGCGGACCGAGAGCGCGCAGTGGGGAGTACCCTGTGTTGTGAAGTGCAGATCAGCTCACAGAGAACTTCGAGGTTCTCATCAAGAAAAGGAAAAGAACGTGTTTTTGTCATTGAACGGATAATGCCATTTCTCTGTTCTGTCGTATCTGCATATTCTACTCTGTTGTAACTGCTGATCCAATTAATGGAATCAAAAAGCACGGGTACTGGGCTGATCGGGTAGTTTGAAAGCCTAAGAAGTCCAGGTACTTTCCAGACCCTTCTTAGGACAAGGACGACGCCAGGGCACCCCTACCCCCCGTGGCCGTGTCTGCTGGAAGGCAGTGCTGCGCGGTGAGTGGTCCTTCAGCGGCCGCAGGGGGGGCGGCCAGCGGAACTGGGTCTGGTCCCGGCCAAGCCCCGTGTTGCCTGAGCAGGTGCCCCGAGGAGGGGGCCTCGAGGTGACGCCCCAGGGAGCTGCGCCGTCTTGCACGTGCCGTCGGCATCTCCCGTGAGTTTAGGTGGACTTTTTGAGGGGCCCCCGAACGGCAGGACACAATGGTATCTTCTTGTCAGGTTTTCTGTGAGGAGTTATAGAAGTTTTACTGTAGGTAAATGTATCCTTCCCGCCCCCCCCCAATGTTTCTGTCCGCTCCAGGAGAAACTGAATTCTTTCTGGACCAATAACTCCTAATTTTCTCTGCCAGTTTCATTAGTGAATTAAAACGTTTAATCTCAGGAGTTCTAATTGTGGTTTTGTGTTCGTGTCTAACCTTATTTCTTCACGCAGTGTATCTTACTCATCCTTCCCCTTCTGCCCTGTAACACCCAAGCACACAGGCTTTTCGAAGGTTTTCGTTCCAGCCTGGCAGGCGGCGTGCTAGTACAGCGCGCGTGTTTAGGTCGGGCCTTTAGGTCATGTCGGTAAAGTGTCATCGAACAAAACTCATGTAACTAGAATCTGTAGGCTTGAAAACAAATGTATTCCGTAGCATTAAAGATTGCAAATTGGTTCTGATGCCTTTAAAAGGCAAAAAGAATCTGAGAGAATTCCCTTTGTTTATCGGTGTGAGTAAGTTGTTTTGTTTGTTGCTGTAACTGCAGTAGGCATTGGGATCACAGATTAATTAGGAGAACCGTGTTGAACACAAAGTGACCATACACTCCCTCTGCTATCTCTTAAAGTAGAATCTAGATAAACATGTTTATCTAACCCGCTGTTACTGAGTCCCAAATCCAGTCATTATAGAAGGACCAAAGCTATCTTTGGGGATGGTCTTTCTACAAGGAATTACTATGGACAGTCCCTTGGGTGGTAGTTAGATATATCTGTATATATTATGTTAGAAAGAAAGGCCTTAGAGATGAAAAAATAGAAATTTTTTTTTTTTTTTTTGGCAATCGTCTCTTGCATAATAAGTTATTCCTCAGACACTAGAGCTATTATCACACAACAAAACACTTTGCTATGTAACTATCTATATCTCCTCGCTGTCGACGCTCCCGCAATGCAGCTTATTAGGAAAAGTCTGTAATCACCAGGCGGGGCTGGCAAGTCAGCAGAAAGTGGGGTTCTGTTGGCTCCTGTGTGGGGGTGAGGGAAGAGGAAGCAGAGTCAGGGAGCTTTGGAGTCAATGCAGGTGTGATCAGTTCTCAGCTCAAGGGAAGCTTAGATACCTGTCACTTCACTTGGTTTTCAGACCATTTGCTTCAGCATATTTTGAAGTAGTGCCTCTCTAAGGCCTGTGAAAATTCTGGAAGAAAAAAGAGAAGGAAACAAAGATGTGGGGCATTTAGAATATGGCAGTGCAGCCGTTTGTACGAGGCCTGGGAAGTGGGAGTCGTTTGTGTCTCAGCGAATCTTCTATAGTCCGGCCCCTGGAACGGAGCGAGACGCCTCCTTGCTTGTGGGGGCAAACGCACGACCACACGGAATGTCTCTAAAGATGAGATTCCATCTCTCACAGTCTCACGTCTTCATTTTCTTGATGAAGGGAATGCAGCACCAGCTCTGTGTTGGCTTTTTTCCTGTTGGTGTGAAGTACTGTGCTTGTGAGGTCTTCTGTAGCAGGAAGCACTCCTGAGATTTTTCTTTGTAAGAAAATGATGTTATGTGTTCCTTACTACAGAGCTACTAGAGTCTGATATTTGATAACATAATATGTAACTTGATAAGCACCTTTTCCCTACAGGGAGTTTTATCCTCACGGTAACCTTTCCTTTTACCCATTAAAACAGTGGCTCCTTTCTCATAATTATTTTGACCTGAATCTTGCCATCTAGCATCATTGATATCAGCTGCGACACTGGCAGTCTGTCACCGTGGGAGTGTTCAGTGTGCTCTGCCCTTCCTCAGTGTGTTTTGTTTCTTCGTCTTAGACTACAACTTTTAACAAATACGTGAAATACCATAAATCAGAATTTCCCCTTTGAGAGGAAATGTGGTAAATTTTTAGTGTTTGTGTTTAAATAAATCAGCTAATCTCTTGGAGTGAATTATCCGGGGGAAAACCTAGATGACACTTAAATTTGAGAACTTCGTTTGGTTCTAAAAACTTCACGTAACGTTAATTTTAGTTAAAACTCAGATTCCGCCGCACTTTACGTGCCCTAATTGATACTTCTCATTTGATTTTACGTTATCTTCCCCCTTAGGCTCGCCTGGATTCCAGGACACGTGGGGCAGCCTTGGGCCTTCCGGCTCCTGCTGGGTAGCTGGAGTTTTACCCCAAAGGTGGTGGGTACCCAGGGGAGGCTTCGGGCGGGAAGCTGACACGTTCTCATTTTCCTTTGCAAAGACCCCAGATGGAGTGCAAATGATGAGCCAGGGAGGGACGCAGCAGGAGATGGGGGCTTGCTTCCAAGGCCATAGGCAGAGAGTAGGGAGCACCTGCCCCGAAGCTAACACCTCAGCCGAGGCTTAGAGAGAGAGAGAGAGAGAGACCCATTTGGTGCTCGTGAGGGGGTAGACTGAGTGGGCAGGGTGACCAAATGAGTGAATTTAGGGGCAAGGTGACAGAAAGACATGCCATCCTTTAAATGCCTTGACCAGGGCTGTTGTGTGACCCGCGGTGCCATTCGCTGGGCCCTCCCCCCTGTGGGAGAAAGGCTCCCCTTAACAAAATGACGACGAGTGTCTGGACTTGGGGACTGTGCATGGGATCGCCAGATGGAATCGTGTCAGGAGATGCGTAGGCCAGCACTAACGTCTGTTGAACTCGAGGGCGTCAGTGTGACTGATCCTCCCCTTGGAGTATGTGGAAATGGGAAAGGCAGAGGGGCAAATAACAGCTATAAGAGAGACTGAAACGGAAGGGACTTCCCGGCCTCAGACAGGGCGTGCTTGCCATGACAGATGTCCAGTAACGCAGGACAAGGTAGTCTGCCTGCCCCCATCACCAGAGGTCACAGCTTCTCTCGGGAAGACCAGCTCTGGTGAGTGGTAGGTCAGGAGGCAGACCGATGGCCACCAGGAGGCGGGGAGTGGCCAGGATGCCCGCGGGCTGTCCTTGGAGGCGCCTCTGTGCCAGTACTGGGGGAGGTCGTGGCGGGCACAGCATGTGGGTGGGTGCACATTGCGTCTGTGTGTGCTTTCGTCAGTTTGCTCAGGAGTGTTTTTTTACCCGTGCGCTTACGTGCCGGGGTGAAGGAGCCAGCTGAAATAGCGAAGTTGAAGGCCACATGGCACCCGGTGGCTGGGGCGGGGCATGGCAAGTGGGGCTTTGTGAAGCAGAAGGGGCACTGATGACACTTGTGAGTGACCCCCCCCCCCCATGATGCAGCTCTGAGCACTGCTCGTGGTCCCCACCGAGGACGCGCTCCCAAGGTGGGGGGCTGCTGTGTCTTGTTGGAGGGCCGTGACACTGTGTTTGCACGCCACCATTTTACCTTTGTTGTGTTCTCAGTTCTGAATCAAGAACGTAGAGATTGTGTAAAGGTCTGAGTCTGTCCTGCCCACCACGCACCTCCAAATGTTGGCATTTTATTTGCTTTATGTGAAAAATTTCCACGAGACGCTGTGTTACTTTAACTGTTACATGTAATTTATAAATTTGCTTGGCACTAGGAACAATTCAGTGCAATCATTTAACAAACGCTCATTGTAAGTGTGGTCTTTTAAAACGTGACATCTTTTCTATGACTTATTCTAAACCGTTCTTGCTAATGTCTCAAGGTTTTTCTACAGCCGGTAAATCTAACGGCTACTCTAGTGACATAAGCCAGTGGAGGAGCTCACGGTCGTTCATCGCGGTGACACCTGACTCCCGCCAGTATTTACGGCCCGGTCAGTGTCCTTTACCCACCTTTTCTTTGTTTGACTTATCCCACGTACTTATAAACATGATGTAACTCTTCCACCCATCACGGACTTCATTGCATTTTCTCAGTCCTTTCCTGCTAAAACTTCTCTTGGACTGTTTTAGATCCCCCCCCCCCCCCGCCACCCCAGCACCTTCAAATTGGCGTATTTCTAGAAACATGTAACTCTGTCGGAATGATGCTAGCAAGAGAAATGCAGTAATAAGGCTCATGTGGGTTTGGAGTTGGCGTGCGTCTAATAGGAAAGAGAAAGCAAATAGGGCACTCCTTAGGGCGCGGTAGCGCACGTGAGCTGCTTTCCGACTGAGGGTGCATTACCTGCCGAGTGTTGGCGTCAGTGGCACTAAACCACTAAAAAGGGGAAATAAGTCATACAGATTGGCCCACAGGTGGATGGATGCCGCTTTTTGCATTCACTAACGTTTTGTGTGGATTTCCTCTGATCCTACTGGAATTTTTCCCGCTTTGTTGCATTGTAAATTACAGTTACCACAAGGGCGTTGTGGCTGCATCTCAGTTTCTGGTCTGAGCTTGGTTCTTGACTTGCAAAGTGGGAAGCGCATGTCCCTGTGCGAATGGAGGCGGCGCCGCACGCCTCCTGGCGAGTGTCTGGCGCCCGCTCCGCCGGCCCCGGGGAAGGCAGCAGCGTGGTGGGCGCCGCGCTCCCGAGGGGGGCGTGTTCCGCAGCACCGGCAGCGCCTGACGGAAGCGGCTCAGGCCGCCGCGCCTCCTGGGCCCATGCGGCTCCCATGCGGGAGAAGGCGCCCCGAGCACGCACGCGGCCCGAGTAAGCGTGTCGTCGGGCGCACGCGCGCGCGGCCGCGGGCAGCACGCGCCGGTGCCCGAGACGTGCGTGGGCGGCATCCGCGTGGCAGACCTGGGTCGTCCGTGCGCCTGCCCTTTCGGTGACGGTGTCTGCGCGGCCCTCGAACAACGTGGCGGACGTGATGGCTGTGCCATCCCAACCTCACTTCTGGAGTCGGGGGCACCCGCGCGTTTTCCCGTCCTTGCCTCCACGTCGAACGAACCCGTCTTTTACAACAATGTGTGCTCCCTTGTAAAGGAGACTCAGAACCAGGCGCCTGGTTCCTTTTCCGGGGCGCTCTAGTTTAAAAGTGGAATACATGTTTTCTTTCGCTGTAAAAGCACAATCAAGGCACCATGATAAGTGAGTCGGTGTTGTGAAAGTGAAACGGATTCTGCCTTCACTCACATGAGCTATAGAAGCAGGAAGCTTTATTGTCCCTGGGAAAGTGATAAGGCAGAGTAATTGTATATTATACTGTCCTGGAACATCTGCCTGAAGACTGCCGGAGCAATTCATCCATCACGGGCGAGGCGGCGCGCTTTGTCTTTCTGCTGCCGCCCGTCCCCTCGGCCGGCCTGCGCCGGGGCTCTGATAGGGACTGCGCCGGGCCGGCCGCACATTAATCAGACCCCTTGTTCAACACTCCAGCTGACATAATTACAACCTGCGCACAGCAGTTATTCAAGTCGAGTCCTTGTCACTCGTGGTGCGAAACTACACAGCTCCGATCCCAGAGGAGATTGCCTTATCACACAGAACAAGGGTTCGCGGGAGTCGGAGAGAATGGAAATGGGAAAACGTCTTCCGGGAGTACTATATATTCCTTTAAAATAAGACATTTGAGAGACTTACAAGGGACAAAGGGAGCATTGTGTGCAGGGACTGAAATGAGCCAGTTATTATTTTTAAATGGATTATGTGAGCTTTTTGGTAAAAATGGACGTAGATTATTAAACTCAGTGGCCGCTCGTCACTCATGACTCTTGTGTTAACTTTTTCTTCAACAGCGAACCTGGAAGTTCAGAATTATTAACGGTTTAAATGCTCCTTGATAGGACGGACTCCGTGTAACAAAATGAATAAAGTATGCGTTTTAAATCTACCGGGAAGCACATGTGCTCTGGACTCGGGGAGCTTGCTGAGGAATAGGGTTTCAGGCAGGGAGGGAATCTTTCAAGACTTTCAAAGATGGGAAGTTGGCTGTCTCCTTGGGAGTGTGCAGGAGTCCTGACAGAAGACCCAGGAAACAGGCCTCCGGTCTTGCGTCTTCCTGTCGCTCCCGCCTTGCCCCCCGCCCCGGTGCGTCGCAGGCCGTGTCGCCGGCCGTGTCCTCCCAGATGCCAGCCGTGAGGGAGGCCGTCCATTTTCTGCCACTGAAGAGGCACGTCAACCTTTAGGGAGCCCGCTCCCCGCCCCTGACAGATGAGGGGCCTGAACGTGTGGAGTGACGCCACCGGGTGTGCAGCGCCGTGGAACTGCGCGGGGGGCATGCGCGCACAAGCGTGTTGGGGTTTGAAATCGGGCCTCTTCGTTTTTCTCCGCGGCGCCACTCGATCGGCCCAAGTGAAACCGAGTCTGGCCTGGACTGTCAGAAGCACTGTGAGACGAGTTTGTGGTTCAGTAAAAATTTCACTTACATCACCTTAAATTTGAAAAGCTTTCAACTAGAAAAGGCTACAGTACATTTTCGTGTATGTCTGTACATAGTCACAAGTCATTTACACAAGGGCCGTCCGGAAACGATCCAGCGGCGAATGCCTCTGCCTCTCACGTGACGGGGCTGGCTACTTTCCGGACAGCCCATAAACTTGGACTTGGACAGTCGTCCTTCTTGTAGGTGACTCATTTCACGCCTCAGGTCGGGAAGCGCACGACGCCTTGTGGCCCAGGCCCCTGGGTAAGTGCGTCTGCACCTTCTGCCCCCCCAGGCGTCACCTCCAAATGCAGGCAGGATGACATCACTTATGTGTCTGGATGCACTTGGTCATTCACGCGTTTCTCCTGATTTGACCGCGCGTTTCACGGGGTGAAGCTAAGAAGGAGAGAACTGAACCCATCCTGCGGGGAAATAAACGCTCGGCGTGAAGGCTTGGGGTGCAGTGGGGTTCTTATTTCAGAGGTCCGGTATGAAAGGGGTGGCACGACCACGGTGAAGAGAATTTCTACCAGCAGCTGCTGCCAGACAGGCTGCGGTTAGTCGGGGACGGGGACAGGGACACTACATAGTGCTGACCTGGTATTGTGACTTCCACAAGTCACGAGCTTCACGCTACCGGTATTGTCGTCTCAGCCTTGGAAGGAATGTTTTTGTGCTCACCCAAGTTTGACAACACTCCGTGCCTGTGGCCCTTTTCCCACCTCCTTCAGGCTCGTAATGGACAGCGGGTTGAACACTCACAGGACTCCTTTCCCCAAAGCCCTGTGGGTATCGTGTTGGACTGAGGAGTGTGCTGGAATGTTCCGTTTCGTTAAAGGATAGGCACCCATTGGAGAGACAGGGGCCGTTAGGTCCCCAGCAGCACCCAGCGTGAGGCTCCTGCCCACTGCTGAAAAGGGCGCATTTAGCGGACGCCCCAGTGCCACCCGCAGGTGCCCTGGGCTGCTCTCCGCTCCCCAAAGCAAGTTGCTGTTCCTCTTTTCCCACACGAGCAGCGTACCAGTGTGTTAGGAAGGGAAAGCTCATGAAATGTATTTGTTTTCCTCTTTGGGCCGAAGAAGAAGGGTCAAGGGCAAGTCAAGGTTCTCCAGGGTTTGTCCTTGTCAGCGGCCCCTCCTCGCCCCACAGGACTAGGGGGGCCACTCAGAGTCTGGCCATATGTTTGATCATAGTCTACTGTCATTGCTGCACAGAGTGCTTGAGGGGGACCCGCCTTAGCACGCTACGGCCTGACGAAATAACTCGGTTTCTAACAGACACACTCGAGTGTCGCTGCTTACATTCCTTCCTGTGATGTCACTGCTGTCCGGTGGGCTGGAGGGCGGGGGGCGGTGGCTAGGTGTAAGGCAGGCCGCCCCTCTTAGGAGCCGCAGGGGCCACGAGCGGAGACTTGAGTGGGGAAGGAATTTGAGTGGGACACGGGCGGCGCAGAAGAGATGGGAGCCGTAGCGTCCCCCTGGGCCTCGCGGTCACGCTGTGGCTGTTTGCAGCAGTCTTACCTGGCAAGCCTGTCGCAGGAGTGGGACCCCCCGGGGAAGAGCTCAGTTATTAGTGTCTTTGGAAATGGGTCAAGTTAGTAAAGCATCTTGAGAAATGTGGAAAGCAAGGTAATCTCAGGCCTTTTCACTTAAAGATGTCACTGAAGCGGGGTGTGGTGTCCCTGTGAGCGACTGGTAGAAATGAGGTTTTGCTTTGTGCAGCCCGGCCTCTGTTATGGCTGCTGACAGACATGACTTCTCTCTCCTGTCGATCCGTACTCACGTTGAGGACATAGCTAAAATGACTCATTTCCCGTTTCTCTTTACATAGCACACACTAAGTAACTATACATTGAATAAGTTCACTTTGAAACTAAGGTCAGTGTGTATGCAAATAGACTTTTCTTGTCACCGTGGACCCTCCATTTAAAGCAGAGCACCAATGAGATGGCACTCGCTTCGGTTGTGAACGTGCCTCCCGGTGGGTCGGAGAGGCCGGCCGTGCCGCCGTGGCTGTCAGAGCGGCACCGACGGGCGCAGAGGCCTGCGTGCGCCCCCAGAGCCCGGCTGTGGCTGCCACCAGTGCTTCTCCGTGTGCACATGTCCGTGAGTGCTGGCACCGCGACGTCACCTGGCAGCCGCGCACTTAGGCCCACCTGGGTACAGCGTCCACCCCTCTTCTGCGCCACTTACGCCTTCCTGCTCCTCTGTTGTAGCGACAGTGCTGCACGGCGCCCGTCACATGCCGGACACGAACGTATTTACACCTGAGAGACAGAGAGAAAAAAACCAGTGGGCGTCGGTTTGTATTGTCATCCTGGTTGAGTGCAAAGAAAAGCGGAAAGTGACGACTAAGAGATCTGACAGGAATTATCCTATTCATTATAGCCACCAGTTAGGAAATAAAGAAAAGGAAAATTTATATATAGAGTTTACAGCAGCATGGTCCAGGAATGTTTAATTAAAATTTGCTCTTGTAGAAAATAGCGAGAAGATTGTATTTTATGATTACCTCTGTCATCTATGAATTTTCTTTTTATCTTACTTAAAAAAATAGGCTTTGGATAATTTCATAAGTAATGAAATATGCCATTATTTTTAAATATGTATTTTACTTAAATGCCCATAAAACTTCCCATTATTGTACATCGCTTTTACTGGTTGAACTCTATTACCCGAAAAGTCGGAGTTTTACCGGGCGCCCCACTGCCAGCCCTCCCCGCCGGTTCTCCTGAGGTGACCCCTTGTGACCACTCACCCTTCTGTCCTCCCGGGGCCGCCCTAACGACCGTGCTTGCTCCTCTGTTTCTTGCTTTAAAGCAGCGGCTGGCTGGCGGAACTCGCCGGGGTAGCCCGGTTGTCGGTTCCCCTCTACCCCTCTCCTCTTGCCCTGCGTTTCCTTCAGCACTGCTCTCCGTCATCCAAGTGATGACCTCTATGGCGTGACTCGTCTTCCCTGAGTGTTTTTCGTGCGTGATAAACAGAATGGTCTCTGTGTCAACGTGGGAATCTCTGTACCTCTCTTCCCAGCTTAGGCCAGCTGTACGGTTTCTTTCATTGTTTGTGACATTTACATTCTCTGCAGCACTGCCTGATTCACTTGTTTCCAAAAATACATGTTTTGATCCTATTCTCTTTACACGAGTAAAGCTTAAAAGATACTCTCTTGAGTAATCCAGGTGATCCAGAAACACACGAAGAAAACAGGAGTTTCCTCCGACTGGGAAGTGAGGGTGATTGCGTCCGAGGTTTGCCCGGCCCCCTCCGATGCCCATGTGATGCGTTTCCGTGGCTGGGTAAGCGTGCACATCGGGAAAGGGCTGGGGGGCGGGGGGGGGCACACGTGCATTTATCTGGGACTTGCTTTACGTTTTTAACCTGATGGTTGTCGGGGACGTTTGTCGCTGGTAGTACGGAAGGCCGGCTTTATCCACCTCGTGGCTTCCGTCCAACGGAGAGGAAAGAGCCGTGAATAGCACTGGCCCTCCTCCGGCAGCACTCGCTGGGAGAGCGTCTCTGTCGGCACCGTTGTCCCCCAGCCCCCCGCCCCCCACCTGTCTCCTCCCTGTCGTCCCTGCACCAGCCCTCAGGCTGGGAAAGGCACACTCCTTGGGCTGCGGGGCTCTTCAGCCCCAGGGCTGGGGGGCGCCCTACCTTTGGGCGTGCGTCCGGGGCTGTGCTGGGCCGTCCTATGACCCGGCCCGCAGGTGTCTTGTCTTGCTCGGCCACCACTAGGTACTCGTGGTTCCTGTGACCAGGTGTGCTGTCCCCGTGTTCCGCCAGAACGCCGTGGGCACCCGTGCAGCTCTGAAGGACCAGTCTTCCCCTTGGCAGCGGGCTTGCAGGTTGACCCAGACCTCTCGGCAGTGATGAGTCCCATAGTGTCTAGGTCACCGTGAATTAATGGCCCCTTTCTCTGTTAGCAGACAGCTGGTTTCCGATTTCCCCTAGTGTTTAGCTATTGTAAATAATGGTGTAATGACTCTCCTTCTGGATAATTTCTAGAAACTGAACTCCTGAATCCAAGAGTATTTGTGCATTTTAATTTTGAAGGCTGTCATCAGGTGTCTTCCAGAGCTTTTGCTGACACTGTCATCACTAATTAATGGTATCAGTCTTCTTAAATTTTGCCCCTCTGTTGCCTTAGGCTTTATAGGCTTTAATTTACATTTCCTTGGTTGCTGGACTCATTGGTTACCTTTTAATACTCAGGTAACCATTTGTAGATCTCCAAGTATGAATTTCTTGCTTATATTCTTTATCCAGTTTTTGAGATTTTAATTTTTTTCTTATTAATTATGGGTACTCATTTTGCAGTCTGTATATTTATCATTTGTGTTTAATGTGTTACGTGTTTTTCTCCATTTCTTTGCCCTAGTTTTTAACAGTATATTGGTGTTTTTCTATAGAGTAGTTTTAACTTTTATGAAGTATATTTTGCTACATCATTTTGTAGCATCATTTCAGTTTTGTATTTTATATAGAAAAGCTCTCTCTCCAACCAAGATTCAAAGAATGTTTTCTGATCTGTCTTTCTACCCTTTCATAATTTAGTGCCCTTATGTTAACCTTAAAACCCAAATAGCATTAATTTTTGCGTGATGGAGGACCCCGAGCACCTGACGTATTTCCCCCCAGGTAGGAGCCCTTTGACTCAGCAGCATTTACTGTATAAACCATCACTTCCTTGCTGTTATTCGTGGATCTTCACACTCCCTGTTCTGGTCATGTGTTTGGTATAGCAACTCCACGTCACGCTCTTCTGTTTGCTAAACATCGTCGGTGTAATGTCCCATTTTAGGCGGAGGAATGTGCAGTTCTTTCTTCTCGTAGCTTCTGTCCAAGTTTAAATGTCACCAGCGCAAACACGCACTAACCCCCAGTTACCGGGCTCTGTCCCTGGCTCCTTCAGCGAGGACACAAGGCCTGAGCTTGTGTGTTGGGGGTGTTCTTCTAGCCTGCTGTGACTCGACGGCTTTCTGTTTCGCTCTGCCACGGAGAATTGCAGTCTCGTTAGGCTGGGTTTGTTGTTGTTGCTATTGTTGTTGTTGTTTTTGCTCCGTAAATTTATAATTAACTGGCTTAAAAAATGTGGTAACATCTGAAGTTTATTATGTGTGAAGACTTTCTTTGGATTATCATTCACTTTTTCCTTCTGGCACGCGATACAGTGGAAACCCCTTTCCCCAGAACTTGGAGAGAAACGTGGGCTGTAGCATGAAGTGTCGAGGCACCTGGTCCAGGGCATAAACTTAACTGCAGAGTCATCGCTTTCCAGGACGTGATTTCAGAGAATTCTGAAGAGGCAGGAAAACAGCGTGTTTCTAAGCACATTCATACCGGGTCAGACAATTAATGTCACGAACTCATCCTGGGAAAGAAAAGCGCTGCACACCTCACTGCTGAGTGTCGCTACGGTCACCTTCGAAGTACCCTCCCTGGGAAGCTGTGCCCCGATGCCAGCGCCTAGCTCACCTTTCAAAGCAATTTTGGAACTCTTTTTCTGGAAGGGTCATCAGAGCTGTCGTCACACCTTGCCAAGGGTATGACACCTCACCGAGTTACTCGTACAGCGCTGCCAATATAAGCGCAGGGCCGCAAGTTCGTGAACTTAATTGTCAGAATTGGGGCATGATGACAGCTCTGATGGCCATTCCAGCAAGAGAGTTCCAAAATTGCTTTGAAAGGTGAACTAGGTGCTGGCATCGGGGCACAGCTTCCCAGGGAGGGTACTTCGAAGGTGACCGTCGTGACACTCAGCAGTGAGGTCTGCAGCGCTTTTCCTAGGATGAGTTCGCGAAATTAATTGTCCAATCTTGTACCCATATATGTACGTATATATACACTGTTCTGGGCACTTCCGGATATGACACGTGTGCCACTTTCTGCATTTCAGCTTCTTGGTCAATAATAAAGTATTACCAGTACACGTTAATAAATGCATAGAAATTACTTGTTTGTGTCGTAGTGATAGTAACTTATCACTGGCCCGCGTCTCTGCTTCTATAGTTAACTCTGGTATCTGCCATGCCAGCTCACGACGACAGTCTTGTGACTTGTGACACGATGGTTTGGGTGGGAAGTTGTGGTCTGGAGGAGGAAAGAACTCCCACAGAAGGATGAGGTGTCCCAGCTGCGAACCCCTGTAGCCCAGTTCATGGAACGTGCTGGCGCATGTGTGGACGGACCAGCAGGCCACGAGGCACCCCTCGTGTTGTTGTGTTTCCCTTTACTCTCGATTGCACTTCCGACACTGTGTTTTTTAGAACCTGGAGGTAAGACCCTCCACCAGCAAAGGATTAGGACTCATTGAAGGCTCATATCGTGGATAGCATTTTTTAGCAGTGAGGTATTTTTAGTTAAGGGATGTACGTGGTTTTCTTAGACATATGCTGTTGCACACTTAGTAGGCTGCAGTAGGGTGCAGACGTATCTTTTATATGTTCTGGGAAACCAAGAAACGTGGGTGGCTCACTCTGTTGCGCTGCGCGCGCGCTCTCTCTCTCTCTCTCTCTCTCTCTCTCTCTCTCTTTCTCTGTTTGTGGTGGTTCCCTGGCTGGGGATCGAACCCGGGCCGTGGCGTTGAGAGCCCCGAAGCCCAGCCGCTGCACACCAGGGAGCGCCCACTGTTCTCTTCATTGCACTGGTCTGAAACACAACCTGCAGTGTCTCCACAGCACACCTGTGATAGAAAGTCCAGAATTAGCTTCAAGGAGCTAAAACGTCGATGAAGGTATCATGTCCGTCGGTGCGGGGAAGCAGGAATGTCACGGACTGGTCCTGAGAGGCCGGCCCCGGGGTCCAGACCCACACTCTGCACCACGCCCTAGGCTGCGTTGGAAGTGCAGCTCATACGTAATGAAACATAATACAACTATCACGCACTAGACCAAATTTGGGGCAATTATCTTATAACCTCCAAGTGAGGAGGCCAGAACAAAAGATAAACAACAACAAAAACAAACTTTCCCTTTTCAGAAGATACCTGAAGCAAAGCGAGAAGAACATTTTCAAGTTTTGGAAAAAAATTTGCAACTTTGTCACAGAGTCTCCCACACGTACGGGAGAATGGCTCACGACCCTGTAGGGAAGAGCAGGTCACAATTACAGACTGCACGGACAGCACAGGTGACATCTCGGTGTTCGGAAAGCTGCTTACCCGCATTCGTTACGGAGAAATGCGGATTGAAACTTTTAAAAACTAAGAATTGAAACCCCAGAGAGCTACCATTTTTCACCTGCCACATTGGCAAAAATGTGAAGGTTTGGTAGCACACTACGGTGGCCAGAACGTGCAGAGACAGGCTCTCTTGGACATGGCTGGTGGAAGTGTAAATTGCTGCAACTCCTCTGGAGGGCAACTTGGCAGAATTTATCAAAATCACAAAAGCGCGTGCCCGTTGACACTTGAAGCAATTCCACTTGGCTTCGTGAGATCCTCTTGGCATCCTGAGAAGTGGGATATGTTTCACCGGATGGTCCGTTGCCACCTTGTTTTTACTAGCAAGTGATCGGGAGCAACCAAAACGCCCATCAGTAGAGAGTCGGTTAAATCAATACGCTGAACCCTTACTGGGAAATGGGGCATGGTGACGTGACAAAGGAGGGAGAGAAAGCAGGAAGGTGGGGAGAGGTGTGGGGACGCCCTCACCCGATACAGAACCCCACGCTGCGCCACGAGGCTAAGAAAGCGACGCGCTGCGTGTGTTAGGCTGACGGGTTTATACACCGGAGCGGGGAGAGAGGGTGCACAGCATGTTTGTGACTTGCAGAGGCCCGTTTTACTTCCCCCAGAGGACTGCTAACTAAGAAAGTTGTGGATTGTTCCCCCTAGCGTAGCGGGCTCCTGTGGGTGGACTGGGACGAAGGGGGGACGGACGGCATCTACTCATCATTACACCGGGATGTTTGAAACACGTGGACTTGTGTTTGTTCAACCACTTGGTGGTGTTTTTTAAATAACCGAAATAAGTTATGTCAAAAGAGGGAAAAAATTCTTAGAATTTTTGGTCAACTTTCTTCTTCTTAGGTTAAACAAGGTAAATTTAATTTCTGCTTTTTGTGTTAATAGGCAGTGGGTGTTTAAGAAGTTACTTGCAGTGTTCTGTTTATTATTTTAAAGTACATTGCCTTTGAACTGAATAAAGTATTTCCTTCATTATAGACTTTTAGAAAGAATTCCTAAAGTTAGTCAGCTCCTGTCTCAGGTCCTTTTGCCCACGGCCCAGCCTGTGCTCTATGTGTGTATGTCTACAAGGTCTGACAGTCAAGTTCATGCGCTCATCCTAGCACGTTGTGTACCGCTCATGAGTTTTCTTGTGTTTCGCGTGCCATCTGTTATGGACCTTAGATGTCAACATACTGTCTTGTCCACATCAAATGAAGCGATCTCATTGGTGGAAACGGTGCAGGTCAATCTACGAACAACTATATAATTGTACAGACCCATAAAACATTGCAGTTAAATTGTATTTTGGTCATTCGAATGTCTTCGTCTTCAAGTTCCTGGCGCTTTTAGAAATGCCCTCTCTCAGACAAAGGAAGGAAACCAGCGAAACTGATACACTTCCGGAAGTATTTAACGATAATTTGTCAGATGTTCCTAGTGAGATCGAAGAGGCGGATGACTGTTCTGGTGATTCCGGAGACGATTCTACTGATTCTACTGCCAGTGACATGATTAGACCTGTAAGGAAGCGCAAGGTGGCGGTGCTTTCAAGTGATTCCGACACTGACGAAGCTGCTGATAATCGTTGGTCTGAAACTGACACACCACCACGCTTACCAATGTTTGAAGGTCATGCTGGGGTCACTACATTCCCGTGTCAGTGTGACTCTGTACCCTCTGTGACCAGTCTCTTTTTTGGTGATGAATTGTTTGAGATGTTGTGCAAAGAGCTGTCCAACTATCACGACCAAATCTCAATGAAACGCCATCTAGAACACTAAAGTGGTCTCCGGTTACACAGAAGGACGTCAAGAAATTCCTTGGCCTAATTATTCTGATGGGTCAAACAAGAAAAGATGACAATAATGAAGCCTCTCCGGAACCAGAGACAAATCTGTCTAGCCCTTCCCCTGGGGGTGCAAGGAGAGCACCTCGTAAAGATCCACCTAAAAGACTGTCAGGTGCTATGAAGCAGCATGAACCTACGTGTATTCCAGCGAGTGGAAAGAAAAAGTTTCCTACGAGAGCCTGCAGAGTTTGTGCCACCCGTGGAAAAAGGAGCGAATCTAGATACTTACGTAAATTTTGTTTGGTCCCTCTTCATAGAGGAAAAGTGTTTTACGCAGTACCATACGTTACAAAAGTACTAGGAGCTTTAATTGTTTAATTAGTTGTTTAATTTGTTTGTTTTTGTAAATAAAAATGTTACAGTTATTGAAAAACAACACCTAAAGTGCATTATGGTCTGTAGTTATGATGATTTAAATAACGTGCAGTTTGCCCAAAAGCGTGCGGTCCCTGGCGTATGTCTTAGAGATTTCTATGCGGTACACAATGTGCTAGGTAGGGTGCTACACACCTCATTGCTGAACATCACTATGGTCACCTTCGAAGCACCCCCCTTGGGAATCTACTGATGCCAGAGCCTAGTTCACCCTTCAAAGCAATACTGAAATTCTTTTTCTGGAATGGCTGTTAGAGCTGTTGTCGTATGTTCCTTGATGTCTTGAATGTCATCAAAATGTCTTTCCTTCAGTATTTCCTTTATCTTTGGGTAAAGTAAAAACTCATCAGGGGCCAGATCAGGTGAGTAGGGGGGTGTTCCAATACAGTTATGTGTGTCCTGGCTACAGACTCCCTCACAGACGTGCCCTGTGAGCTGGTGCATTGTTGTGATGCAAGAGCCATGAGTCGTTGGTGAAAAGTTCAGGTCGTTTTCATCTTAAGTTTTTCATGCAGCCTTTTCAGCACTTCCAAATAGCAACCTTGGCTGCCTATTTGTCCAGTTGGTACAAATTCATAATAAATAATCCCTCTGATACCAAAAAAGTTTAGCAGCGTCATTTTGATTCTTGATTTGGACTGACGGAACTTTCTGGTTAGGGGGAACTAGCTGACTTCCATTGTTAACTTTGACGCTTTGTTTCAGGGTTGTGTTCATACACCCATGTGTCATCATCAGGGATAACACGGCCCACGACATCGTCTTGCCTCCAAAAGGTTTTGGCAAACTTGGACTCTCCTTTGCTTTTGTACATCAGTGAGCTCTTTCCGGACCATGTTTGCACACACTTTCCTCATGCCAAGATTTTCAGTTAAGATTTTTCTAACTGTTTCTCTGTCAGTGTTTACTTGGTCTGCTGTGCTTCTCAGAGTCAGACGACAATTTTGATCTACAATTTCAATGAATTTGTGCAATGTTTTCATCAGTTCTACTCGTCACTGTCCTCCCTGACCTCTCTTCATCAGTGACACTTTCTCTCCCCTCAGAAAAATCATTTAATCCATGTGTACACTGCTACTTTCTTCATGGCATTATCCCCATAAACTTGGACTAACATGTCCCTGATTTCACTTCCACTCCTGCCAAGTTTAACAAGAAATTTAATGTTTGTTTGTTGCTCTAATTCAAGCTCCAACATTCTCACGACGAAACACAAAAAAACACACAACGGTAATGAACGCCACTCAGTAAGACACCGCCACACGTCGGCACAAACACAACTGTGAGACACAGGTACGCCGAGGTTAGGACACCTTACTGAGTTGTTACGGTGCTGCCGACGTAAGCATGTGGGGGAGAGTTCATGAATTTAATTGTCAGACCCCGTGTGTGTGTGTGTGTGTGTGTGTGTGTGTGTGTGTGTAATAAACTGCCTCAGGAGTTTCACATGTTATCTTCCAAAATTTAATTTGAAATTTCCTCCTAGCTGAGAGTGCCTTTCCCAAAACGCACCGTATGCGGGCTGTGGTCCCAGCAGCTCCTTGCACATGGACCCCTGGCCCCGGTGAGGAGCCTGTGCCCTATGTTAGGGCGCATGGAACAGCCCTCCACCCCGGCTCAGAGCGCCTGCTCCACTGTCTTCATCACTGTGGCTTCATAATAAGTTTTGAAATCAGAAAGAGCGAGCCCTCCACCTTAGTTCTTCTGTGAGATTGCAGTGCTGCTTCCAGGTCCTGTGCATTTCCACGTGAACTCTGGGATCAGCATTTCAATTTCTGTGAAAAAATCCCCATGAGATTTCAACAGGGATTGCATGGAACCTGGACCTAAGTTTGGGGAGTATTACTATCTCAATAATAGTGAGTCTTCCAATGTAAGAGCACGGGGGTAAAGGGAGCTCTTTGCCTTAAAATCAACGTCAGACTGAAAAACGTGACTCAGCCAGCACTCCTGCTTACCCAGCACCCAGCACCCAGCTGGCGGAGCAGCTGTGGCTCCTGGTGATCCAGCGGTGACCCTGTCTACGGGGACAACCTGGGTACCCTGCCTTCTCCTGCTGGGCCACTTCTTCCCTGGGCCCCTCCCGTGTACCTTTGTAATCATGCCTCGTTCTGGTTCCGAATCATTTTCAGAATCATTCAGAATTATTGAGCAAAAGGTGTCCACTCTGCATCTTGTGACTTTGCTCCGTGTCTAACTGTGTGTTGCGTGCTGTTCTCTCGTGTGGGGACTGGTGTTCACCCCTACTCTTTCGGCGTGCTGCGTGCAGCCAGTGGCATGACGTGGTGTAACATCTGTTTTGTAGTATTGAATTAGAACGGTTTGATTGTAGGTGTGGAAAGCCCTCTTCGTCATAACATTTTTAAGTTTTCTATTTCATGACTTTAGATGTGGAAGAACAGATTGTGTAGCATACAAGTATGCTATTATTCATGAAATAGATGGAATGTATCTTTTCTATTGCAGATAAAAGCCTATTTTTTCTCTTCGTTTACATGTATTTACGGTTTCTTATGTGTATAAAACAGAATTATAAATATATACACGGATGTATTACATACAAAAATACATAAACAGTATATATATATATATGGTATAGATAAAATTATACTTGGATATATGTATAAATCTGTATGTGTGAAGTTCTCAATAATTTTTAAACTATGAAGTTTCACACCACTTTTTCGTGTTTTAGTTTATATTTTTTAATAAAGAGAAACCTCTCGCCTTTTAAAATCCTCCCAGCCTTTACTTGCTTTGGTGGTTGTTCCCTGATTGTTCGATTCCACCTGCCATTTAGGTGCTGAGAGATAGTGGTTTATTTCTGTCTAAGATACATCCTTCTCGAAAACAAAATGTTCAGTTTTCAAAGTCATCTCGTTTCTTTTTTCACTGAAGCTTAAGATTCATTGCTTATATTGCCCCCCATTTACGTATGTTTCACACATCGGAACGAGTGCGTTTTGCTCACTTTATTTCCCCACTGGATCAGCCTTTGGTGACACTTAGTGCCTGGCTTTCTCCATGAGAAAGTACTGCTGGTGGTCCCCAAGGGCCAGCCCTGCGGACGGCACTGGTGAGTGGCCCTTAGTTCTCACTCCCCAGCTCGGGAAAGAGGGTGAATGTCGGGGTGTCTGTGATTGCATGGACAGCGCATGGGAGCTCTTCAGAATGAAGGGAATGGTTTGGAGCAGTTGACCCCGCTAGCTGCGGAATTGAAAAAATGGGCCTCTTCCTTCTGATGACCAAAAAGTAGACGTTTGTTTCATCCACCCTCAGCTGTTTCCCTGTCACGTCCAGGGACACAGGGCAGAGCTGTTTATTCCAGAAAGGATATTTATACATGTAAGAGACGCTGCCACCCCACCCTCCTCTTGGAATGTGCTGGCCTTTCTGCTGTGTAAATCCCGTTTCGAAGGAGTGGTGGGGCACCTGAAAATATCCCTGACCTTGAAAATAAAGAACCGCGTTCGGATTCTGCCTCACCCACTTTCCAGCCACGTGGCCATGCACAGGGCTCATCTCCGAGGCCGCCCCGTCCGTCTCTGTAAGATCGATCCAAGTCTCCCCCCCCCGCCCCCCCCGCAAGTCCTGTGATCTCCTCAAGGGAGCGAGGCCACCGGCAGGCACCTAGAGCACAGCAGGTGCTTACTCATTTTGTCCCTGTCACCATGATTGTAATTGACAGTGGAGAATTTATATAAAAAGCACGTTTGGTAATCCAGTAGTGACCAGAGAGATGCGCCGGGTTTGCCTGTGGTCACTGATTGTCTTACCTGGAGTCTGGGTTCCAGTAGGAACTTACGACCACGCTGACAGAGCCCTTGCCGAAGGCGAGCTGGGAATCGCTGGGAAGATCGCTGTCGTCTGGTTCTCCTCCTCCTCCTCCTCCTCCTCTTCCTTTGTCTGTTCTGTCTACTGTTATCGAAAATTGTTTAAAAATGAAAGTAATATATAAACCATTAACATCTACTTGGAAAAGAAAGAGCAAGGGCCACTGCTCCTACACAGTGGCTTTAGCACTTTGCTGTGTTTCTAGTGTCAACACGGAGGCATTTGCCTTTTTCATCTTCCTCACCACGTGTAGTGGTTACGTACGTTTGATGGCAGACCCTGCTCTCCCAAAGGAATAGTTCTTGGACCCAGTAGAGGACTGTTCCCGTAACACCGAACCCCCATTCCGGAGGAAAGTCCTTGCATTTCTGCAGGTTGGTAGGAACGGATGTCCCTGTCCCCTGCATTTGTGGAATTCTGCTCCTTGTGCAGTTTTGTGAACTTGGCCTTGCTTAGATGACGCCTCTTCGTACTCCCTTGTCAGCAGTGAGTCAGTAACGTGTTTCCGGGTCTCTGGATTGCTCACGTCCTTCGCTGCCTTCACGTGTGAATGACAGTGGAGTGCGGTCAAACCGCTGGGTTCTAGCCACGTTTGCGATCTCCCCGCAGCGGTTCCGAGCGTGCGTGCCCGGGAACGTGAGCGTCGCCATGCAGTGCGGCCTTAGACGCAGCTGCCGCCCCACGTGGACCTGTGGAGGCGGTGCAGGGCTACTTCCGTGAGCCTTCCAGAATCTGATGTCCTTGTGGGACGTGCTCGCGAGCTGCCGCGTCCAGACCTGGGTTGGTCAGGGCAGCTTTTCTTCAGACGCCGCCTTGCAGGACGTGCCGACAACATGCTGCTCGGTGTTCTTCCGATGTCCGAGTGCGCTTTGTGGGAAGTCTGAGGTCAGCTGATGAGTTCGTTTCTGTCTAATTAGCAGGCCCCCTCCCCGGCCAGCTTGACTTTGTGCAGGGCCTACTATTACTATGCTCACAATGACAGAGACCACAGGGAAGCAGCTGTGTGTGCTCAGAAGGGGGCCTGGGGGTGCAGTCTCCAGCGCAAAGATGCCGAGGCGGGTGCGGAGGCGGCAGGAGGTGCTCCTCAGGGCGACGCCCTGTCCCACCTGCTGGTCACTCACTCCAGGCCCACGCTGGATCAGTGGGGAGACAGCAGGAGCGGACTCAGTGGGACTCGGTGTCACTCGTGAAGGCCCACTTCGATGCAGAGTGCTCCCTGGCACTTAGTGTGAGGCCCAGCTGTGGGGGCGGGGAGCTGTTTCTAGCTCCTTCTCTAGCTTCCTGCTGCTTCACAGCCTCGCTCGCTTGAAAGGGCTCACTTGACAGGATTTAAAAGCTGAAGCTGCTTCCTTGCCTCAGTGCTCTAACTTCAGTGGAGGTGGCTGTGCATTCCGGGTGGTGACAGGTGTGTTCTCAGGGGTTGAGGAAGCTCCTTCACTGCCCTCAAGTGGCACCAGAGTCGTCTGGTATTAAAATGCCAGAACCTGGGATTTTCGTATCTCTGGTTCCACAGAAATGGCTCCCTAAGGTGAAGGACCAGCTCAGAACTTAGCACCGGGGCTGCGGAGGCTGCCGGCCTCCTGAGACGCGTGTGTCACGCCGGTGACCTGTTAAGGACTCCAGCACGTGGGGTCCCGGCCGGCCTGCAGGAAGGCCTGCGTGCCAGCTCATGGCGTTGTTTGTGGTCTGACGTGAGCGACCTGACTTTCCTTTCTGACTCGGCAGGTCAAACTGCGCTGAGAACATCCGCAAACACATCTTGCACACCGGCAAGCACGAGGGCGTCAAGATGTACAACTGCCCCAAGTGCGGCTACGGGACGAACGTGCCGGTGGAGTTCCGGAACCACCTGAAGGAACGGCACCCGGACATCGAGAACCCGGACCTGGCTTACCTGCACGCAGGTGAGGGCCCGAGGCTGTTCTGACCCTTGCGTTTTCGGGGGCATTTCACTGTATTCATCCCGATAGTCAGCACGCTGTGTGCGTTACCGTCATCCACTCTAATGAGGTGCAGCGTCTGCTCTGAGACTTGGGGGAGATTGCACCCCAGGCTTGCACCACTCACCAGGAAAACGGCTCTTCAATTACATTTTATCAGGAGCAGAAATGACAAAATATTTATTCCAGGACAACAGAGTAATGGCAGATGTTCAAAACATGCTCGAATGGCAATTATAGTAGTTGTTTGTGCTTCATATTCTGACTAATTGGTAAAATTTTTCATTTATTTCAAAACAGTGTGTATAATTTGAAGGTTGCACCCTGTCCCTTTGCATGACCATTTTCCAGTGACAACCTGGGAAGGGACAGAGGAGACTGAGGAACGGGAGTAGGACAGAGTGGTGGGGGTGACACAGTGCCACTTACGTCCCAGAGCTTCGCAGGGGCCCGTAGGTGAGGTGGTCGCGGCCCCGTCGGATCGGCAGTCAGCGCGGTGGGAGCTCGTGCGACGGGAGGTCATGCGGCGGCCACAGCTGCGGGAGAGGTGGCCCCTCCTGGAGTCCCGCGTCCTGGGTACTACTGGACAGTCCCTGCTGGTGCATCCTCACCGTGCATGGCGATGCAGTGGTGGGTGGCGAGTCCGGGCAGCCCTTTCAGGAAGTCCTTACCTGAAGGAAATTTAGAGAACGTTGTGAAATGTAGCCCAAACGGTGCTGCTGTGGGTGCTCGGCAGGCGCTGCGGGAGCAGTGGCAGCTCATCGACTCTGCCTCCTGCCTGCTTGGTGACTGACCTCCAGCACGCTGACCCCACCAGGCCCCAGGTCTCGTCTGTGACCCATGCGGTAGTGTCTGGAGGGTCTTTGTGGGGCTGGAGGGCGGTAATGGCCCTGAAGCTCACTGCACGCTACCTTTACACCTCGCGTGCCTGGAAGGGGTCCTGTGGTGACACTGGAGATGTGACAGCTGCGTTTCAAACTCGTGGGAAGTCCCACCCAAAATGCAAGACTGTCTGCAAAATATGTAAACAGTATTTGCTCGTATGAACCTACATTAAAGGAAACAACTTGATAATAAGTAGAGTTAGAATAATATTTGTAATACACTTGACCGTGTCTGCATGTAGGGTTGTGTCCTGCTCACGTGTTCTTTCACCTTTCCTCGTTCATGGTCACATGATCGACTTTTTAAAGTAATGGTAGAATGTTCAATCTAGTAGTCTCTGTTGTATCCATGGCTGTTTTTGAAAACCAAAAGGTTTTCGAAGGTCGCTACTCGCTACTCTGCATTTTGGTGAGTTTGTTCCTGGTTTTGGACTGGACAGCTTATCAGCTTTACTGCACAAATGCAGATTGAAGTCAGACTCCAATATTACACCTTCCGGTCATCAATGCCCCTGGGTTCTTCGGTACCCCGAATGCCTGGCAGTGCAGAGGACACACCTCGTGAGAGGAGGAACTTCAAGAAACGGCCACGCAAAACCGGTTCAGTCGGTGGGGGGCTGTCAGCGAAGCACGGTTTTCCGGGTGATGTCACTGCGCTGCGTCTCGGGGCAACGTGGACGTGTTCTGGTCCCGTCCATGCCTCCAATGACACGTGAAACGTGGGTTATTCCCCTACCATGAAGGGTCTCTAACTTTAAAATGACGCGGCCATCGGAGGAAGGGGGAGGAAGCTCCCCAGAACTTGCTGCGCACGGAGGACGGCTTTGCTCTCCTTGCCGCCCTGGCCGTCGGTGACCTCGCTGACGTGTGTGAGACGCAGTTTGTGGAACGGCTCTCAAAGTCCACGCAGGCTTCCTTGTGTCCTTGGGGTGCTCGGGGGCGTATGATCCTGGCTTTCTGTTGTTATTTTTATAATTCCTTAGGAACTTTCTGCTGCGTAAGTCGTGGTGGCAGTCCTCAGGATTCTCCCCAAGGACATCCATAGCTGTTCACGCCTCCCTGTGTGTGACAGTGGTCCTCTGGTTGGGCTGACTGACTCCTTAGCCTTGTGACGCATTTCCGGGCATGTGACCGAGGCTGGAAGGCCGAGTGACTGACACTGTGGCCCTCCTCGCTGCACGCCGGATCCTGTGGTGACGGTGACGGTCGGTGGTGGGCGGGGCTGGGAAAGGCGGCGCCGTGGGTGGCCTCGGACCCCAGCAGCGCCTCCTGCCCAGGCCCGAGTGCCGCTGGGGGCCGTGTTCTCGGGTACCCGCACTGCTGACGCGGGCGAGGAAACGCAGTGGACCACAGCGTGTCGTCCTGGTAATAAAAGATTGAGTTTAAACGTGACGATCTCAGGACCGTCCACGTTGTCGCAGTGGCCGAATCTTCTCTTTTCCTGTGGCCGAGTAATTGTCCCTCGTGTACGTGTGCGGCATCTGTCTCCAGTCACCTAGCGAGGGACACTTGGGTGGTTTCCACGGGTGTGGGGTGCTGGAAGGAGGCCTGAGTCTGGGTGGCGAGCACGCAGACGGCGTGGAATAGAAATGTGCACCTGGAACCGCTCTGATTTTACTAATGTCATGCCAAAAATTTGATAAAAGATAAAAATCGGAAGAATAAAAATAAAACTATCCCAAAACAAACAGAACCTCTCTGGTCCTGACGTGCCTATGCCGTGTATGCCCAGGACTGTTAGCAAGAACGCGTTAAACGGCAGCAACAGAAGAGACTGTTGGGCACTTTAAATCGTGGTTGAAGCCTGTTTGGAAAGTTGCGTGTGCACAGAGGGTTGTGGCTTTGGGCTGGGGAGCAGCCCTGCAGAAGGACGTGTTCCTGTGGGGGCTGCGCGCTCCTGGGCACGTGTGCCTGGAGACGTGCCTGCCGTTAGGCGGGTGACGGGATGTCCGCAAAGAGCACAGAGCCAGAGTCCCTGCGGGCCCCTTTGTGAGGTCGGGCCGTTCTCCCGTCACCCCCGAGCTTCGGTTCCTCATCAGGGAAGTTAGGGGTGGAGCGAACAGTCTCTCGGGTCCCTCCAGGCTGTGGCCTTCGGGGCAGGACAGGCTTTAGCTTCAGCTCTCATTCCCTTGTTGAATGACGTGGCACACTGTTTCGCCCTGTGGGGTCTCTGTAACATGGGGACAGTGATGCCTACGACACAAGAGTTTCATGTCACGTACGAGGTCGGACAGTCTGTAGGCTGACACGACGAGACGTAGCGTCCAGGGCTGCTCTCTGTCTGTCTCTGCCGCTTCTGCTGCTGATCCATTCACATCTCCTCAATAGATGTTAGCAGCTAGAAGAACGATTCGATGTCACTTTGCATTTTATACTCTAGAGAATTAAAGGCCACGTGTAAGCTTAATTTGGTTTGTAGCATTGTTTGAAAAACAAGATGAATGGGTGATTTGTTTTTTGAATAAAAATGGATTATTTAGAAATGTAGTATTCAATTTCTAGGAATCTGGGGGTCTTCTAGTTGTGATTTTCTTAACCACTGAAAGAGCGATATAAATGGATTTCCGGCGCGCAGCCCCTGTGCTTGCAGAACGTCATGTGAGTTGTTTCGGTTCTGTGAAATGTGTCCTTGCTTTCTTCACGCCCAGCATGCGGTGAGTTGGGGTAAAAGTCTGAGATGTCCTAGGACGGAACGTAAACAATGGTGTCGTTCGACGCCGTGCTCTCTGTCCCCTGCATGCCACTGAGGTGAGGTTTGTTCGCCGTGCTGCTCAGATTGTCTGTACTCTCACTGGTAACTTTTTGTGCTAGCTCTGTCCACTGTTAAGAGAGGTGTAGTAAAGTTGTCCACTACGATTGTGACTTTTTCTGTTTTCCCTTTAATGATACTAATTTGGCTTTACATAGTTTGAAGGTACGTCATTGGTACTCAGAGCTTGGGGACTGGTTCGTGCACATGCGCACGTGTGATGAAGAATGCACGTGCTTTCCCTGAGGGGTGCAGGGCTCCTTCAGTGTGGAGGGACGCTTGTTGGCGTCGGTCTGTGCCCCCGGCTCCCTCAGCAGGAGCATTCTGTTTCCTTACCGCCGGGGTGGTCTCAGTCTTGCGTGTGAGGAGGTCTCTCACTTGAATGTTGGTACCTCCTATGGTCATTGATGTACCTGTTGCAGTCAGGTGGCATGTTTACACGTTGTGCACTTACGCGTTGGGAGGGAACCCTCCACAGCATGGGGAGGATGAGCGACAGCTCAGGCCACAAGTGGTAAAGGTCACAGCAGCGTCTGTGCGTGAACTGAGCCGCACGTGGACCGGGTCCCACACGATCCCACTGTCCCTGACTGGGAGCAGCCGAAGCCGGTCGCTGGCGTTGGAGCCCGCAGTGTCCCCGCGGGGGTGTGGTGAGCCTCTCTGGCTTACTCCTGATGTTGGGGCGCCCCGTCTTCAGCCGGAGGAAGCTCCTCGCGCTCCTCTGTGAGTTGCTTTTCTGTGCGTCCTTACTTGGGCTGTTGCGACAGACCCCTCTCCCCCAGGTGTCTGGAGAGGTTCACGGAGGTCCGCCGGGCGTCTGACACGGTGAGGCGCGGCAGGCCATTCGTCCCCGCAACAGGGGCATCAAAGTAGAAGTGGCCCGGATCCTTCTGTCACTGTACATCATTACTTTCTTCTGTTACCTCAGACACGACCTTTACTTGGGATTGGCAGTTTTCGCAGCATCCGTCTACCGCATCTGCTCCCTGCGGATCGGCCCCGGCTCACGCCCCGCGCGGTGAGGAGGAATCGCGTGGCCTTGACCTGTGCGCTCCAGGCGGCCTTCCGTGGGCCTTGGCTGGTCGTGTCCCAGAATGCTGTGAACAGGACCTGAAGGAAGGGCGGGGGGACGTGGAGGCGGACGGCCAAGGGAGGCCCCGGTGGTGCCTGAGATGCGCGTGGGGGTCGTGGATTCCACGTGACAGACAAGCCGCTCAGAGGATGCTTGCTGTCGCAAAGACGCTCGCTGCTCGAGGACCGAGTCCGTGTGCGCGCCCGGCGGTGGCGTGGCCCCTTCCCGACGGCGTGGGGGCTGCACAGCTGACACGGTTGTCTCAGGTTTTCGCCGAGAAGCTGGACCGGAAGGGCAGTGATGGTTTACGCCCTCCCAAGGGCAGCGATCGCGTCCCCTCTTCAGGGGGGTTAAGCATTCAGTGACGACATGGTGTTTTCCCTAATTTCTTTGGTTTGTCTGCTGCCACAGGCCTTTTCCTTCATCATTTAAATTGATGGGGCTTTCATCAGTTCTTATATATTGAGAGTTCATCATTTTAAAACATACATTAGAGAGTTACCTGAGCAATGTGCTAGCAGGTGAGACGCTATCATACTGTCTTCACAAATTGGGATTTTCATATTCTTCTCTAAGATAATCAACTTTTTAATTCTTTATAATGTATTATTTAACTGCATCCCAGCGCATTTCCCTCTTACCCACTTAGGAGGATGAAAATGGGCAAGTTTGACTCCTACCTAAACTCCAAGTGCGTTTTCTCTCTGCCGGTCGCTAATTGGATACGGTCCAGACTGTGCAGAACCGGTTCCTTCATTCTCTCCAAGGCACCACCCTGCCCTACAGCAGACTCAATGGCACACGCACCCGGGAGCCCACGTGCTCGCCCTGCAGGGCTGCGGGGAAGCTGCCACAGCCTATTGTGTCTTAGCCATTCCCTCCTCAGGGGCGTGTTCGAATGTCCTAACAGAGAAGATTCTCTCCATCATTAATTAAAAACGTTGGTGTTCTGATACGTAGACCTTGTAGAGTGTGGTCTTTTCCCGTAGCCTTTGGCCGTCTATTTTTAACCCCGTTACTGTCACCCCCTTTTGTTAGTTGGATGCTCTGGCACATGTCATGACATTTTATATGATAATTCATTTTATGAGAAGGTCCAAAAATCTCAGAAACTCCTGACAGTTTCTCTTTGGTTCTCCCTTACATACACCAATTATTACTTCAACCTAAAAAGGAACGAATTTTTTTCTGACACGATTGCCTTTGGTAACTCCGTGCTGACTCACTCCCATTAACTTGTACTTCTCCAGATGTATCATTAAGCTCATCCATAAGTATCATCTCCAATCCACTTCCAAATATAGATGTTAGACTCACAGCTCTGTCATTTCCAGCCTCTCCCCTCTTGCTTTTTAACCTGCAGACTGGATTCCTTGTTTTCCCAAAGTCTCATAGATACCTCACCGCTAACAAAAGCCTTCCTGAAATAATCAGCCGTTCAACGATTCGGTTCTCTAAGCTTACACCTCACCCGTGGGTTAATTTTCTACTTCTCTTAGCTGCTGCCGAGCGTCTCTGTGTCTTCCAGCGCCCTGCCTGAGTCCTCCGCGCTGTCTGGGAGCCCTCGTCCTCAGCGTCCGTGCAGACGCGGCGGAGTGGCTGTTTCAGTAGCTGCGCTTTCTCCCCGCTGTCTTTCCCGGTCTCACTCCTGTTGGAGTTCCCAAGTTTAGAACCAGCTGTGTCACATCCTTTGTAGTTAGTCAATGGGTGAGTGATGTCAGAGCAGTAGTTCCCATCAGCCACTTCTTTCAGCACTGGGGTGGCCGTCCGGGACCCTGCCCTTCGCGGGTGTTTGTCGGTAAGCGCGCTGATGGCTGGTAACGTGAGCAGGCCCGCTGCGCTCCTCATTGCCTCTCTGGTATTGACTGATACCCTGAAATAGGTTTTTTAATAAACCTCCTAATTATACATTCTTAAATATTTTTAAATTTAATCTGCTTGAGAATAATTAGGCTCTCTCTAACCTTTTTTCATGGTGTCTAAAAACCCCCTTTATCTGCTGAGCAGCAGGGTTAGGAAGTATCTGGCACGCTGTGTCCATCCGGGCCCCCTGCCCTGCCTTCCCACAGGCCCCTGCAGCAGGCCCGTGGGACCGTGTTTGCGTGTGCTCTCCCGCATTAGGTGGTGAGTGTGGAGCACTGTCACGTTCTGCCTTTTCAGCCACAAAGAAAGAGGAAGGGTACTTAGTCGTGTCTGTGCCGGACTGTTTGCCAGGCCATTAAACCTTTAAAACAAGTCAGATCTCTCTGGGCGGTGTTATTCCCAGTTTAACGATTTTAGAAAATGGATCTTCCCGAGGCTATGTTGCCTGAAGAGGGTAGATGCGTAATTACAAGTGCGGGGACTGCCGGCCAGGCCTGTCCGTCCTCAGGAGTTTTCCAGCTGCGTGTGGAGCTGGGAAGAGGACCAGACAGCGCCGATGGGGCCGCGGGTCGCACCGTGGACGCCTGAGCCCTGGGGAGCTTCAGGACTTGATAATCCGAGAACATGCACGAGGAAGTGGCAGGAGACGGTGTGGTTTTTAAAGCCACTAGGGCGAGTGTTTACACAGCTGCACGACCGCCGAGCCGGGCGGGCGGACGGATGGAGGCGGCCAAGTGAACCAGCCGTGTGTTAGTGTCCCGACTCCGGCAGCGTTGAGGTGTGTGACTCAGCCAGTCACAGCCACTCTGTGTCTGTGTCCTCGACTGCCAGGCGCATGACAGGGGTTAGCCTCTCTTTTGAATATGAGGTTCAAATGAAATGATGCATATGAGAGAGCTTTGAAAATTACCGATATTGGGATTTTCTTTAAAAGGAGAAGCCACGGGCCTCTGTTATTGCTGTTTTACTAGGAGGAAGATAAACAAAAGGACCGGGATGATGTTTGCATTTATTTCAGGTTGCTATGTCTGTGTGGTATACGTCTGTATGCAGTAGTCGTCATAAGGACGTGAACGTGACTGAGCGTATCTGCAACTGAGGGCTACAAACGGCCTATATAAAACTTCTTTTCAGACTAGAAACTTACACTTAATTTATTTAAATTATTTCTATTCTTTTTGTCTTATCTACTGTATATTTTTAAAACTAAGTTTTAAAAAACTTGATACTGAAATAGTGTCCTTCCTAGTGAATATTTTAATGTTCTGTGACGTTTCTAATGGCATTTCACAACACTGAAAATAGAGTACACAATCAAAATGCAGCTTCATTAGTCACACCTAGGAGAACTGGCGGAAGATGGCTGGAATTCATGCAGAGCCACTCAGTTCATCATTTCTGATGTGTCTGGACCCTGGAGCACGCGGGCTCACCCCTACCCACGTGATCTGAGACAGAAGTTTGAAACTGGTGTTTCTTTGCTTTCCAGAAGGAGCCCTCCCCTCTCTCCTTTCTCGGGGTCCTGGCTGAGTGGGGTCGGCCGGTGGAGTCGGCCGCCAGCACTGCCTCTGGCCCTCCGCGCCCCCACAAGGTTATGCGAGCACCGACAGCGCAGTTAGCTCATCAGCAGGCAAAATTGGGATCTTATCTGGACCAACGTTTGCAGCATTCATGAACTGAACTCTGAACGTTAAAATAGTATTGTTTTTGTTACAAAAAAATGGTGATCTTATCTCCCCATGACAACTTCATTTATCAAAATTTTAAGGGAAAAAAATTGATCATGGAAATTTACAGTGGGGGCAGTGTGATTGTATCAGGTAATTGATGTAGCTTTTATTTTTATATAGACCTTTTATCTGCTGTTTAATTCAATATAATTTATATATTTAAAAAATTTTCACACCCTTACGGACACATCTTGACCCCAACTAAAATGCAGTTTTGTATGAAGGACACAAGGTGGGTATTGACAGGGCCTCCTGCTGATCCTGAATAACAGGTGACCATATCTACCATGGACATGTAGTGAAGAACAGCATTACAAGTTTTTTAAATTATGAAGGAATTTTAGGGATACTGTTTAATTAGCTTTAAAATTCAGTTCAAAAGATGTAAAAATGCACATCATTACCCATTTGCAATTTCATTTGTTTCTATTTTCAGTGAGCAAAATTGCCACTAAGCATGCTGTCCTTGTTTTAACTTTTTATTTTGAAATAATTTTAAACTTTTAGAAAGTTGCAAAAACAGTACAGGAAGTTCCCATGTATTTTTTTACCCACTTTCCCTACATGTTAATGTCAACATAGAACCATGGCGCAGTTCCCAACGCCACCACCCTTAGCGTCGGTCCCATCCTGTTTCCTTGCTGTGTACGTGATTCTGACTTCAGGAATGAAGTGCGTCGTGAGGAAACACAACTTGTAATCCGTCATGTTGTTTTCCTTTTCCAGAATTCGGCCCAGGGCCCAGCATGCCCTTTAGTGGTGATTTCTCCTTAGCCTTTTCCAGTCCATAACAGTCTTTCATTGTCTTTCACGTCCTTGAGACTTGTAAAGAATATGGGCCAGTTAGTGTTCTAGACTGTCACTTACTTCTCATTTGTCTGATGTTTCTTCATTCAATTGAGGTGTTTTAAGAATTCCCCAGAATAGGTGTGCAGCATGTCTGGGGTACCTTATGACTGATGATGTCAACCGGAGCGGTGGGGCAAGGTGCGGTCTCTCTCTCCCCACTGCAAACTCAGCCTTCCCCCTTTTTAATTAACGCACGCCCCGGGGGAGATCTTTCAGACGACGCACGTAGCCTGTTTCTCTTCAAGCGTTTGCCCGCTGAGTTTGACCCACATCGGTGGGTGTTGCTACAACCAAACCTGTGGAGTTCTAGAGGTGATTTTCTCTCTACATTTAATTGGAATTCTTCTTTACAGAATATTTGTCCCTTCTCTTCCAGTTGTCTTTTTATTCTATTAATTGGTGTCACTATGGCTTATTTTGCTCCGTGGTTTATAGTTCAGTGTCATTGTTACTTATTTTCTTGCTGAAACTGCTCCAGCTTTAGTCGATGGCAGCTCTTTCAGGTGTGCACTGTGACTTTGGACATGCCTCCTTCCTTTTAGGGACAGTCCTTACTTTCTGGCACCTCAGTGTAACCGAGGCTCATCGGTGGTCTCCCTGCTCTGGTCCTGAAATCGGCATCTTCTATAAGGGGCCTTGAGTCCTCTTATTGACGAATGGAATTTAGAAACCAAGATGTGGGAACTGTGTGCTCATTGCTTCTGCACCTGCTTCGCTTGTATGCCTTCTCAGCAGTCAGAGCTAGGAAGTGTGGGGCGTGCATCCCAGCCCCATAGTCCCATAAATAGCCAGTGTCTTATCTATCATCTGTCTGTCAGTCTATCTAGTATCTATCTATCGTTCTATCATCTACCTGTCTATCATCTGTCATTCATCTATATCTATCTATCATCTGTCTGTGTTTCATGTGTTCATCCATCCATCCATCCGCCTATCCATCTGTCTATCCATACACTGTGTATGTAGGTGTGAATGTATATGTGTATGTATAATAATCTGTCTAAAGTATAAATTATGTTAGGCCTAAATATAAGAACTAAAATTATAAAATCCTTAGAAGAAAACAAACAAATCTTTGTGACCTTCATTCAAGCAATACTTTCTTGGTTATAGCACCAAAAGCACAGGCAATAATAGAAAAAATAGATAAATTGAACTGCATGAAAATTAAAAACTTTTATGCCTCAAAGTATGCCATCGAGAAGATGAAAGGAAAACTTGTAAAATGGAAGTATGAATTGTAAATCTGTCTGATAAGGGAATTGTATCCACACAGTATACAGAATGCTTATACCAAGGTGTAGATAACCTATTTAAAAATGGGCAAAGGATCTGAATAGCCATTTCTCCAAAGGAGACATATAAATGGCCAGTAAACATGTGAAAGGATGCTCAACATCATTACTTGTCAGAGATATGCAAATCAGAACTACGGTGAAATACCACATCGAGGTTGTTTACTCTTGGCAATTATGAATAGAATTGCTATGAACATTCATGTATAGGTTTCTGTGTGAAGGTAAGGTTTCCTTTCTCTTGGCTAAATACCTAGCAATGAGAGACGTGGATGATATGGTATGTATACGAGGGCTGTCCAGGAAGTGTCCAGCTACCTAATATGGAAAGTAGAGGTGTTTATGACTGAGTTTTTTCCGGAGAGCTCTCGTATATTTAACTTTTAAAGAAAACTGTCTGTTTCCCACAGTGTTTGTATGTTACAATTAAGTTGTTTTCAGTAGGTATAGTTTCACTTTTGCTGTATGAAAAATTAGGGAGATTGGTACAGTAATGTGAATATACATAACTCTGCTGAACTGAACACTTAAAAATGGCTGAGGGGGTACCTTTTATGTTATGTGTGCTTTAGCACAGTTAAATTTTTTAAGTGTTACAACATAAAAAACAATTACACTTACCTGTTATATATTGCTGCACATATCCATATGAAAAATATTAAGTAGGTATCTCTGTTGATGCAGGGTCATTAGGAAAGGGAGTTGATTGGGATGGGTAAAATGAAAATGGGGAAGTTAATACAGAAATTATACTAATTGGCTTGAGACTGGAAATTAAATAGACCAAGAAGATGTTATATGATACATGCTAATCAGCATACGAAATATATAATTTGATTGAGTAAATTTGCAAAGTTAATTTATTCTTAAAAATTTAAAGAAGCAAAATATTTTAGCTTATAGACATGCTTACCCTTTCTTATTTTTCCATTTTCTTATTTCCAAGTAGGATTAAAAACACTTAGATCCATTCTTTTACTAGGTGAAATCCATCATAGTAAAGTAGTCACTTAAATCACCTAATAGCTTTTATTGCGGTAGAATACAGTGTGGGCCTCAGCGAGACAGAATAGTATTTTTGATGGCTGGGGCAGATCCTGCTTTAAAAGCTCAGCTCCGACAGGTTCACTCTTGTCACAGCTATTACTGCCGTTTGTTGAGTAGCATGTCAGTGTGATTGACAGCAAGTCCTTCTTTCTCTTAAGAAAAATCATAATTTTAATGCATGCTTAAAATAAAAACCTACCGTAAGTGATTTCCTGTTTATAAAGGGAAGCGCGAGACTCCTTTGCAATTAATATCGATGAATTAGTCACATTGCATTGACTATAACATTTAATTTTCTTTTTGTTGGGAGCGTACTCTTTTTGGGGGGGAACTGCTTTTCAGGACCCCGCCCCCCCCCCCCCCCCCCCCCCCCCCCCCCCCCCCCCCCCCCCCCCCCGCCCACGTCCATTGTCCGGCTCACGGAGTTCCAGAGGGTGGTAACACCTGTGTCTTTTCCAGATGTTAGCCAGGGAGAGACATGGGAGTGACGTTTATGTCAATTCGTCTCTTTTAGTGATAAATGTCTCAGAGTGATGAAATAAATTAATATTTGTAGAGTACTTACAATAGTGCCTGGCGTATATTAAGTGCTCTGTAAGTCTTTGATTAATAAAATATGGAACTGAGATCACTCTGTGTCCTCTGGATTCTTTGCAGTTGTGCCAGTAGGTGCTGCTCTTGGGTGACAAGAGTAGAAGTTTTTTACTTGAACATAGGTGACCTGGATTGGTGGCATCACTTGCATATTCATGTTTCTGTCCCCTAATCTCTTGATCCGAAACAAGGGTGTTTCTAATAAATAGACTGTGCTTTAAAGACATGGTTGGTATAAGATGACAGAGACGGGGAGATGCTCAGAGATTTAGAGTACTAATTGGTAGTGTCACAGTTGGTCTCACCTGTGGTTTTAGTTCTTAAAGAGGCACCAATCTCATGACTTTCCCACTGTCAGGCCGTTAAGTATCATATTGTAGCAGTCTTTACATTAGTAACTAAATACTTATTGACTCTATTGACCTTGTTATAGAACGTTCCGTCGACGCTGAACTCTGGTTCTCTTGGTGGTTTGCAGGTAATCCATCCATCGATAAGATTGGGGCCTTGTCATGTTAACCTTGATGATCGGGTACAGCAAGCTTCACGCTTAAACCAAGGATCCGATCGAGCAGGAGCCAGCTGTCCCTCTAGCGCACATTTCATCATTTAACTGTAATGTTACTTAATGCTTGTAAGCGCTCTTGCTGTTAAAACGAGTGTTGGGGACAGTGCTGGCTGCAGGGGTGGGACGGCAGTGGTGACATGTACGACTCAAGTGTCGACGACGGTGATTAATCTGAAGTGTACACGGACGAGCTCAAGAGCACTTGACTCGCTGAGCCACGAGCCGTTCGTGAGGCGGGAAGAGAGGCCGGGCGCCGAGGTTGCAGCAGGGAGGACTGGGAGGGGCCGGGCTGGGCCGTAAAATGCGGAGGGACCAGGAAGAATTAAACACAGCCCTTTAAAAGTGGTTGAATGCACTTTAGGTTCCTTTCTATTTTACTTTAATGTCATTCTGACTTACCTTTGTCCGTATTTCTGGCCTTTCCCCATGCTGTACGAGGTCGGACAATTAATTTCGCAAATTCGTCCTAGAAACAGTGCTAGCTACCTCATTGCTGAATGTCACTATGGTCACCTTTGAAGTGTTCCCCTTGGGAAGCCGTGTACCAATGCCAGCGCCCAGCCCACCCTTCAAAGCTATTGTCGTCCCCAAAATCTGACAGTTAAGTTTGCAAACTTGCTACCATGCGCTTACTTTGGAAGCACTGCACAAACAACTGAGTAAGGTGTCACAACCTTTGGGTACGACAACAGCTCTGACGGCCATTCCAAAAAGAGTTCCAACACTGCTTTGAAGGGTGGACTAGACAGTTTCCCCAGGGGAGGACTTCGAAGGTGACCACAGTGACATTCAGCAATGCGGTAGGTATGCAGCACTTTTTCTAGGGTGAGTTCACAAAATTAATTGTCCAAACTCACATGTAACGCAAGAAAGGATTTTTTTTTTTTTTTTTTTTTTTTTTTTTTTTTGTGATGTATGCTTTTAGATCATGAATATTTTGCCAAAGAATTAGGTTTGGTTTCTAGATAATCACTCTCTTACATCACTTCATGTATTTTCTCTTTTTACCTCATTTCTTTAAGAAAATGAGTTAGATGTTTTTAAAATGTTTTATGTTCATTTTGAACATACAAAAATTTTTAATGACGTTTTACATTGAAAAGCACATTTGAAATCCAGCGATATAAGTATATATATTTGTTATTTATGGCCTGACCAGTTTGGGTGTGCTCACCTATTACATTAATATGCATAATCATTTTCACTCAGCATATATGAAACAATAATTTATCATCATAAAATTGAATGTGCGTGGCCTAAAGCTCTGAGTTAACCTGAATTACAGCATGGTGATTTATGCAGGCATCTGGTCTGCGCCTGTGTACTTCCTTTTGTGTTTTTGTGTTGTGACTGGTGTCTTGTAAGTGAGCCCTGAGCCTCCCTACAGTGAGGGACAAGGCCACCCTCCCTGCCCACTACTCCTGTCTCTGGAGCAACTAGAAGTTTCTCTGTATGATTTCCTCAAGTGGTGGCTCTTTCCTTCTGTTGCTAAGGCAGCCATAAGTAGGACCTTTCTCATTAATACGAATCCTGTGGAAAACCCCAAAGCATAGAATACTAGAGAATTGTGTTGTGATGCTCGCAGTGATAGGACTTCCCTGTGGGATCAGGCCACCAGGGCACCAACCGCTCCAGGAGAGACAGCAGTCTGACAGTCCTCTAACAGTCCCAAGTGGCTCGTGAAACGCACTTCCAGCATTTCTGAGTCTTGTCAGTGGAAAGTTAGACCAGCAATTCCACTTTCTGGGTGGGGGAGGCTCTGCAAACTTTATTGAGGTTCTGAGATTTCTGTTCTGCTTCTGAGTCTGTGTCAGAACACGTTTTAAAGTCCTGACGTGACTAGAAATTAATCTTGTTTGCAAATTTGTAACTGCTATTGTGTTGGGACTCATTGGGTTGTCACCAAACAAATTGTGGGCTGGACCTGCCCACACTGTGACCCACCCGTGATGTCACCCACCCCTGATGTCACCCACTGCACGGTACTGGGCGTCAGAGACAGAACAATGAGCAGGGCAAGCCTGGTGGGGGCCGTGGGAGACCTTATGGTTTAGTGGAGGACACGCCTCAAACCCCGCACAGTAAGGGCCCCCAGTTCCTGTCTCAGGTCTGTGCAGTAAGAGCCCGGCTGCTGGGACACACCTGGGAAGGGACCTACGTGGGCACAGGGAAGGTGCCACCTCCGAGCTAAGACCCGAGAGAGGCTAAGAGTCAAGTGGGAGAGGACGGTCCGGCTGCAGAAAGGCCCCCGGAGGGGGGAAGTGGTGGGTGTGAACGGCTGTAACAAGTCAGTGTGCTCTAAGAACACTTTTCTTGTTGGTTTAATAGATGTCTTTCACAATAATTTTGCTATTCTCTAGAGTATAGGAAAGATCTAGAAGGTAGCATTGAATTAATTCCACTTTATTCTAAACATTTAACCATGATATATGTGACAATAATAATTTCATATGTGCACTCACTATTTCTCAAATTATTAGCCCACTTTTACGAGTACCAGCTCATTTAATTTCCAGAAAAAACCTGCATTACTGTTATTCCCGACATAATGCTGAGGTGCCCAACCCAGACTTAGGAGACCAGCCACGCAGTCTGAAGCCAGCCACCGTTTTCAGGGTACCCACTGCCGCACGCTGTTCTGTGCCACAAAGTGACTATTTCACGTGTGGAACTGGAATTAAATGTCGCCATCTCCACAGCGTTTAGTCAGGGATCGATTGGAGGCAGAACCATTTGGACTGCTGTAGAATCAAGGATTTGTTAGAGAGGTTAGAGCTTCCCTAATCATGCGGCTTAACACCTTAAAAGTGGTCTGAATGCAACGAATTCTGTTGCAAGTTCGAAAATCCACTTCAAGCCCCCAAGTTTTAAACGTGTCCACCATATTTTATAGGCATCATATGTTGCATTTTCTTGGCAAAATACTACTTTTTGATCTACCTGGCAGGTGGTCAGTTAGGTTGAAGACCAGATTGTGAATATTAAGTTTTAAAAACTTAAGACTGTAACTGGATCTGAGTCAGTCCTTAAAACTTCATAGTTACCTGGCCTTAAATAGGGACCATGGGCAAAGGAGGCGTGTTTGATAAAGACTGCCCTCGCTGGAGGATCTGGGTGCTCCCCAGCACCCACAGCTCACGCTGCTCTGCTACCGGTGTGATGGTCGGATTCAGAATTTCCGCAGTGTGCTTCACCAGTAGGTTCTCATTCTCATCCATCTCCCGGTTTCCTTCCGTTCCAGTACTTCTGCCGTTTGCTTGGGAACGGGCCACACAGAACTCAGAATCTGGACCTGCCTCCTTCGGCTTCCTTAGACGCTTCAACCTTAGAATGTGCTCGTTACTGTGTCCGTGCAGTGATCATAATTCTTCTCGTGTGTCTATGCACAGCCATGGTGATTGCATGTACAGGCGTTAACGCATTGGGCACTAACAGGTTACCTCCGATGGCAGTCTGTATTTCGACCACAGTACCAGCCTAACTAATTTTTATCATTTGCTCATTAAAAATCTAAAATTTAGATTTTCTGTATCCGCTGCCTTTGGTGGATTTCCAGGTAGTATTTATTAGAGTGATTTTTCCACCTATTTCTTGACTCTGACTGTGACATTAACCTTTTATAATTAAGACGCTCTGTCTCTTTGACACATAGTATGCCCTTTCTATTCTTCTTAATTTTTTTTAACCTCCAGTCATTTTTTAAAAATTTTACCCATTTACTCATGGACCACTTCGTTGGTACCTTTCAAATGTTTAATGCTGTGTCATTTATCCTTAGTAACCATGCTGAATTTTTCTGTCCTTTTTAATATTTAGATTTTATTGGATGAATGTAGATTGCACCTTCTCTAACTGTGTCTTAAATAATTGCCACTTAAGGGAATTAAGAACTACCAGGGAAGGAAAATGCTGACCCACAGACGAAGCAGAGGGAGAAAACGTTCCCACTGGGTCCAATTTCCTAAGAAGGACCATCAGGATAGTGGCTCCAGCCTGAAATTATGGTCTGAATGACCTCTAGAAAATGATCAGTTCACAAAGGAACTTGCCTGTGTTTGCACCACGCAAAGCAGGCCTAGGCAGGAGTCACCCCACCGAGGGCAGACGGCCAGCTCCTGTCCTTGACTAGGTTACACAAGCCTGGGGAGAAAAACCAATCACTTAGACATGGAGACAGACTTGACATTGCAGGGTAAGCCAGGAGCCAAGGGTTAGTGCCAGCTAGGCTGTCTCTGATCCCGGGGCCGGGGGCCGGGGGGTCAGCAAAGTACCTAAATCCCCACGCCCATGTTCGATCACATAGCATCTACTTACTATTTCAGGACATAATTTCTGTTGCTTGTGTTATGTGGACATTGATCTAAAGAGGCATACCTAAACATCCTTTAGCCTTTCACCCTCCATACTTCTTTATTATAATGTTTTTTTATTCTGTAATTCGGACTCTTGAGAGTGAATATGTTGAAAAATTAGAATTGAAATGCAAGAAAATTGATCTTTGTTATTTTCCTTAGATTTTTCTATGTTGAGAGATCATTTCTATGATAGTTTCTATATAAAATCAAACTATAAGGTAACAAGTAGATTCTTTTTTTATATAGTGATGTTCAGTAGGTCAACAATAATCTGACATCAAAAAACCGATATAGGACTATTATAAACAATTAACTGTGTTTTTGAATCTTTTCTCAACCTCAGACACTTAATAATTGAAGTGTGAAGGAGAAAGGCAAAGAAGTAGAAATCAAATAATTAATAAGAAAGGCATTATATCTTTGTTCTAAAAATATTCACATGAATTGCATTTTTATCCTAAATTCTTACATAGTCAAGTGATGATGGAGACAAATGTCATAATGTTTATCTAACCTCGGGGTTACGTGAGACATGAAGAACACAACCAGATAGGAAAGGAGAAGTAAACAAAATTTTATAATCAATTATGAGAAAATATTTGTGACACACAAGGCAGAGGCAGAATGACTATAATTAGTATTCCCACGGAAGGCACCTCCTGATGTTCAGAAACCTCCCTCAAATTGACTTTTAAAATAGACAAACCCGAACAGGCATCTTACAATGCGAATTATCAGGAAGTTTCTGCAGAGGCGCTTGACCACCCTAGCATGTAAGTACATCACGAGTGCATTGAAACAATAAGATGCCAGATTTTGTCCCCCAGCAGAAGCCTAGAAGGTTGAGAATGACCAGTGATGAGGGTTTGTGGGGAAGTTGTCAGTCTCATACATTGCTGGTAGGAGAGTGAGCTTAGATGTACTTTCAAGTTGTAAGATGCACACACTGCATCACTCAGCAGCTCTCTACTGCATCCATCTGTGGAGTAAGTGTGCTCGTGTGCAAGGGTTCTTTGTTGTGAGTTACTGTAGTGGCCAAGAACTGGAAAGCATGCACATGCCCAGCAGGAGGGATCTGTTCAGACAGTGGACAAATACGCAGTTGTTAAAACCAAACTGGAGGCATTTGTGTTCACCTATCGCGATATACATTTACATGCAGCAAAGCAAGTTGCAAAGTAATGTACCCGCTCTATTTCTGTCTCTAAACGGGGCAGCCCGGAAATAAACACCTGCGTGCACACTCATAACCGCAGATGACCTAGCGTGATGGTAAACGTTTCCGTTTGTGTTTTATCTTAGCTGACATGGGGGAAAGGCTGGGCAGGGTGCTGACCCCTGCACAGATGTGGGTCAGGAATCCCTGTCACCGTGCTAATCATCAAGCTTGTCGTTAAAGCGGACAAGACCCCTCCTCACCTGGTTTGTAAACATCTTGTGAACCTTCCAAACCTGAAGTAAGAAAAAAAAAAAAAAAAAAGAAAGGAAAAAAAAATTGTCATTTCCTATTATGCTTTCCATAGGCATTTGGTGAGCCTGCAGCACATTTTGCCAGGTCACCCTGGTGGCCCCTGCAGGGGGTCCGGGCCATGGGTTTGTCCTGCCGATGACGTCATGCCCATGTCTGTGCCGGTGCCTCCTTGCCATCTTAGGGAAGTCATACTCTCACCCAGCAAATCCTAAGTGTGATGCTGAAGACTCATTGATGTGCCTGGGGTTATTTCAGTGTTTTTTTCTTCTTCCAGTATCTCCTAAGAACCAGCCCCTTTTTGAGGACCAAATGGGTATTAGATGCTTTTGGAAGATCTGTTACTAACTTGTCTTAGAGCTTTTCCAGATGCTACTCACAGATCAGCTGCTTTGAAAATCATCAGGCCTAGCAGTTCAGATTTATTGCAAAAATGAACTTACTAAGGTTATTTCCACACACAAAAAAGCCATTTTTAAAATTTGCAACCCCAAAACACGTAACTAGTAAGTATATTGTTATTGTCCTAAGAATTCTGGTTTTCCTTACACTGACTTATCTAGAGCTTGAAAACATAGATGTCATCGAAAGAATGACAAGTGTAAAATCATTTCCCTCCACAGCCGACTTGTAGATCCGAAGTTATTAGAGCTTTCGGCACATTGGCATTCTCTTCCAGCTCTTACTCTGTGTGTGGAGCGTCGGTGTTCCATCTGAAATCTCGCTTTACTATTTAAACTCCCAAACTCAAAGTAGTAGCAGACAGTTTGGTCTTGAATGTACCTCATAAGTCAACCGGTACATCAGACTCTTCAGTGAGACTGAACCACAGCCACTAAGCCAAAGATGCAAGTCTTAGCGAAGCGGAAGGCACGCCGTCAGGTGACTCGAATGACGTCCTCGGTGTGTGAGGTGCTGAGCAGGGTAGGTTCACAGGGACCGTGTCCTACTAGGTGCAGCCCTGCGGTCCACGTGGGATTCCACTGAAAGAGTCACCACTGCAGTGACTTTAGGGACCGATTCCCCTTATAAAGTGACACTGTGGTCCTATTAAACAGTGTCGCCTTTCTTTCAAACCTTTATAAGACTATGCAGCATAGTATCTGTAGCTCATCTAGAAGAATGTGGATGGCTAACAGAAATAAGATTGGGTGCTGTACTGGAATGAACATTTCCCACGTCTCAGCGTGTTACCTAAGGTGCGAAAGCGGGCTGATCGTCCCCACGCGCGGATGTGAGTGAGCCTGGGATGTGTGTAACACTTAGTTACTTCGGATGGCAGTGCTGCCTGATGTGTACATCCCACCACAGGCGCCTGCTCAGAATGGGAGCTTGCTGGCTTTGTGTTCTTTTTATAGGAAATAAAATCTGTTGATGATTTTTTTTTATTTAAAAAGTGTGTTAATCTACATCGATTTCTAGATTTGATATGGATTCCTCAGCTGAGAAATACAGTTCATCACTGCCTGTTCTATTACCTGACAGCAATTGATAAAGCATCCGTGCACAAAGTGCCAGAAAAGGTTAATATTTATTGATTTTCATGGTGCTACAACCCATGTAGTTTTGCCATCAGAGATGTATGGCCACTAGCCGCAGGTTCGTACAACTGCAGAACGCACACAGGTTTTATTACAGCCTCTGCCGGTATTCACGATTTAAAAAGCACCAGATATTTTACAGAAAGCTCTGGATGTCTAGCTGCTCTGAACTGTGACTTGAATTTAATATTTAACATGAAACACAAGAGCACTTAAAAACTAGAAATGAATCCTTGCTTTGCAAATAGCAATCACATTTAGCCCTTTCTTCCACTTAGCTAGATGCTGTTGATCTGAGAAGATGCCCAAGCAGGTAAGCGCAGAAACGGTGAGCAGCGAAGGGCTTGCTGCTTTAACGGAGAACTGGGTCACTGGCAGAGAATGGGGACGCCTGTGTGTAGTGTTAAAAGGACTTTCAGAGAAACCCTTGGAACCACGCCTCTGTTCACACGCAGCCCAGGGGGCAGGCTGGCGCGGGGTCAGAGCTCAGGGGCGAGAACCCGGGCTGCTCACCAGCCCTCCGTGTGTCTGCATTTCCCTGGCCGCGCGGTGGGCTTGTTTTCTGCGGAGCAGCCGGCAGCTCCGGCCTGCTCCCGCGCTTGCTGCCTTGACGACCCACCCTGTGTTCGTTGCCTGTTGACGGCACACCCCCAGCTTGTAACACCCGGAATCAGACAGTTGGATGCCCCCTGAGGCCCCCAGACGGTGGCGCTGGATGTTGTTCCCTCGCCCTCAAGGCCCCAGGCGTCAAGTGCAGATTGAAACTCCAGGTCCCCACCTGCACTTGCGACTTGCTGCAGGCGGGGCGTGGGCCTGACTTCGCAGCAGGCGGGATGGACTTCCGGCGCTAACGCGGGGACGCTCCTTGACTGGCTGAGCAGGCGCAGTGCGTCCTGGAGCTGTGTTTGCAGATCTTCCACCGCTTCTGTGCTGTTTTTGGTGTTTTCCTTCCCTCACGAACATCTTGCCCATTTTGTTATATGTTTAGAGGAAAGAGTTTTGCTTCTGGAAAGGGAGCATTGCCTGGGAAACCCCTCTCACAGCTTAGATATTATTTGAATGCATGGTGACGTCAATTCTAAGATTGAAAAAAAACTAAAAAGGACTTAGAGAAAATTCCGGAATCATGTTGCAAGTGCTGTTCACAACAGTTTGAAATATTTTCCATAAAGGCTTCATTTCCCCTCATGTTAATTGGCCTTATATTATAATATTGCTAAAATTTTCTTCCTAAGTACCAGTGTCAAATGAATCTAATTCTGCCTGTAGTTTTGATTTCTTGAGTTTTTGACAGTTCTGTCACTGATCTAACTTGCTTCCTCTTTTTCTCCCCCCGACCCTGCCTTTAACATTAGTGCGAGTCCAAGGTCTCATGCAGTAACATAGCGATTAAGACAGTTGTTCCTTCCGGCACATGGCCCCGTACGCCCTGGTGTTCATCGTGTCAGTGCAGCCGGTGGTGCCGTCTCCCAACCTCAGGCTGCACACCTGAGACCTGCAGATGACAATGAAGTGACAGGCTCCCCCAACACTCCCTTTCACTTCTAAAATTAAACGCTGCTGCACTCGCTGGCGTCCAGAGCGCCCTCAGCTCCAAATGAGCCATTGCCTAAGGAATCGACTGATGATGTGTGAAGAGGGTTTTACGAGATTATTAATTAATCTATCACATATTTAAGCTTTGCTATCTGCGAGTATTCGACAGGAAAGCAATGAAACACAGAGGCCAGAACACGTTAAAGAACCAGCTGAACAGAAAGAGGAAAAAAGGACCGTTTCAAACCATTTATTCTGAATTAGAGAGCCATTTTAAGTTTTGTGAGTAACGGTGTGACTAAACATCGTGTTTGCGAGGTTCACGAAGCCAGAGTTCCTGTTAGAATCAGGTAGACTGCACAGTCTGAACATTTGTAATTTATTTCTGGCTCCCCCCCCCACCACCAGAAGAGATAGGAATGGAGGCGTTGGCTCACTCTTTTTGTCCGACGTGCTTTATCTGACTTTTAGTCTCACACTCAACCTGTGTGAATTGTCAGAAAATGTGAACGGTCAGAGAGTAAGTACTCTCATTTTAAATTGTTTCATTTGCTTATTTACTTTGTGTACATTTTAGTTCTAAATAAAGCCTATATGCTAACAATTATATTTGAGAGCAGTAATGCGTATTTTATAGCAATTTATATGGTTCTCTTTGCTTTTGCCTTTTTTGGATTGAAACTAAAAACAGAACGCGATTTTAGTCATTTGGTTTGCATCAGAGATGCATTAAAACTTAAATACAGGAAATGAAGCGCAAATGTGGCAGACGAAAAACACTTTTTTAAAGTAACAATAACAACAGAACATCCCGGGAAATAATGACTAAAATAATGTGACAGTTTTTAAGCTTCATCTTTGAACAACTGCTAATCTACGTGGCTGTCTTTGAGAGTGAGACTTTTAAGGTGCATTTTAATTAATTCTCCTTAGGTGAGCTTAATCACATGAAGTGATAGGTTTTTGGTTAACAGCATTTTTCTTCTTAGAAAACAGTATTTGTCACTGAAAACATGTTTTTGTTTTAGTACGCGAGGCGAGGGTCAGGAGTCTGAATGCTCTGCCTTGTCCATGTGACTCGCAGCAGAAGCGTATATTGTGGATGACCTGACAGGGGGCTTTCTGCTGTCCCACCCATTGTCCCAAACTGGACTGTTGTCCCAACTGGACTAAAAGCCATTCCAGGAAATCACCGTGTGTTTTTCTCCTTTATTTGCATTATCTTGAAGAGGGAGAAGCAATTTTGTGGATCTCTCAGACAAGTCTCTTCTGTATAGTATTTTTTTCTAGTGAATTGTATTACCTAATTTTAGCTGAAATTATTGCTGGTTTCATGTGACCTGGGAGACTTAAAAATATTGCTCAGTAAGAAGGCCCAAGTTCAGGATGTTTTCCATGCCAGCTTCGGAGAGCTGGTTCTCACTTGCGGCTCGTTTGGGAATTTCCAAGTATCGTTTTTGTTAGTGCTGCTGGACTTGGCAAAGCACGCCGTGTACTTCAGTGGGGTGTGATGTGAAACGGCATCGCTGAAATTAAAAAATAAATCTGAGCAATGGCTAAGACCTGAAAGTAATGGCGGCTCCGGGGCGGGCCGCGGAGCACAGGCCCCCGCTGCGTTCCTGGGGGAGCGCGCCCTGCTGCAGGCTGTCACCGGGCGGGCGGTGCCCGCTCCCCGCTCCCCGGGAAGCCCCGTGCGGACCAGCAGGGAGGCGGGACCCAGGCTGGTGGCCACCGGATCCCCTTCAGTGAGAACCGAGCGGACCGCGCGCCGCTCCCGGCCCCTCTCAGAGCGGCGGCGCTGGTCCCCGTGCCTTCTGTTTCTGCCCGCTTCCCTCCTCTCTTGTGACCTTTCAATACAACCCACGTGACCCGTCCCATCTAGAAGTCAATTCAGAGAATAAAAATCAAACTGTCAAGTTGTGGCAAAAAAACGAACCAAGAGCTGGTAGGTTTGTCTAACCGCACACTGGTCATGGTGAGGCTGACCGCCCCCGGCCCCTGTCGCAGCTGAAGTCGGCACGGCGGGAGCTGGACGGCGAGGCCCAGGGCAGTGGAGGTGGGGGCGCTCACGGGAGTGGGGCACGGCCCGCAGTCAGCGGCCGGGTGCTGCCCAGCCTCCCGCCAGACCAGGTGGTGCCTCCGCATCCTGTGACAGAGCTCCTGTCCGCCAGGCCCGCCTGCTCGCGTGAGGCCACCTGGACGTGGCTGCCAGGACAGCTTCACTGTCATTTCCCCGTTTCCCGCCTTTGAAACAGCAGGCAGGCCAGTGGCGAGGTGCGCCATCGGTGAGGGGGGCCCTTCTCTCCGCTGCCCCGAGGCTGTAGCCTCATCCTGACCCCCGAGTCCCCGGGCAGGAGCGCCCGTGTCACAGTGCTGGTTTTCCCGTTCCTGAGGCGCCGTGGCTGCAGCTGCGGTTCTGTCCAGATCCGGGGAGGCCTCGGTCCACTTGCTAATGGGGCCGCTCTGAGCGCGCAGACCGCTGGAGTACCTGCTCTCGGCCCCGGCCCCCTGGGGTTCTCAGGCTTTTCACAGGACGTGGCTTCTAACGAGGCTTCTCACTTCTCGGGTGATTCCGTTTTGACCTTTTGTTACTGCCTTTCCTAGGGCTGATCTGCTCGTCTGCACTGAAAATGTGCTGCCACAGTTCGGTTCTGATGCTTCCACACGTACCTTTGCCTTTTCTCGCTTTTCGAATAGGCACATCGTGAATATTACAGTGGGGACAAGAGTCTGAGTAACCTCTGTTAAGGCGGCGCCGGCCGCCCTCGCACACGCCTCCGAGCTGTCCTCCTTGCGCACGATGCAGACATCTTGGCTAGACGGACACAGGAAGTGCGCACTGCTTCCGGCCCTCGTCCGCGGCGGACCTACCCCGAGGCTCGGGGTGAACGCCCCCCGGCCTGGGACCGAGGTCCTGGGCGCTCTCTCCCTCCTGTTCCCTGTTCTCAGCTTCTTTACTCACAGGCTTTAGTCAGCACAGTCACCCTGTCGAATTGCCTCGACAGTTCTGCCCAGGGGTCTGGGAGAAAGCCGGCGGGCTCCGGAACACTTCCTGTCGCGTGTCACGCGCGGTGGGGCCTCGGTAAGTTAGCGTTGGCGCGTCAGCCTCCTCCTGCTTTGTCGTCTCATGAGTGTGCACCTTCGTATCAGTGTTTCGATGCTGCTTCTGCGATCGTCGTCATCGTTTCCCTGTAATTACTTAACTACCAGAACAACCTTGAAATGTGGCATTTTATTTGAATATGTAGTTTCCTTTTTTCATTTACTCTATTATTGAGCTTCACACTTGCAGATTTATTTTAGCTCTCTTTAGTTTGTGTGTAGGTTTGAGTCTCATCGTAACTTTGATTCATTTTCGTAGTATGTTTTCTTTACAGTTCTTAATTTTCAGAAATAAGCCCACTTTCTAAATCAAAGTAATTGCTGAGAGTATCAGTGTTTGAATTTTTAATGGAAATACCAAGGATAATTGGAGAATGAGACAATTGTAGAGTAGTTTCTAGGGGGAAAAAACAGTAATTCGAGGAAAGTTTTCATCATATTTAATAGAGTGAGAAATGTTAAAGTACACGCCGCACGACGATCCCTCGCAGAGCTCTAGGAAAGCATTGCCGGAATGACCACGGGGTGTGTAAGGAGTTCCCCAGATGCTGTGACTCCGAAGTAATGGCTCCGCCCCTTGCCATCAGTGAGAAATCGCGCTCTGGGAGGCCGCGGAGCAGGAAATACTCCATTATTTTAGGGCAGGGACTAACTGGCTGGGAATAAAGGGACTGTGTAGCTTAGTGGATGTCCGCACAGTTAAGAGTCTCTGAATTCCTGGTAGCTGACGTGCATCTCACTCGCCATCTGTGCCAGGCACTGGGCCTGTGCCTATCTGGGCTGTCCCTTTTCTTCCTGACCACAGTTCACATGCTGTCTGTGTTTGCCAGACACTGGTGGGCGCAGGGATCAGGGCCTGGTCACAGCCGCACCCCGTTATGTACCCAGTAGTTACCAGTGCCTTCTGGCCAACGGCACGGCCCCAGACCCTGGACACAGAACCCAGCTCTCAGGAGAAAGCAGGTAATAAGCAAATCAACAATAAACATGCACGGCAGTGCCATGTTGGGATAGAGCCAGGAAGGGAAACAGAACTGCTGGACGAGTGAGGGGGAGACCTAGGAGAGGCTGGAAGTAGCTCGCACACCAACTTAGGGGAAATGGTTTCGTCATAGTACAGTTAACACACCACAGACTGCACGAGTTTGAAGTGGAGACTGTGGTTAAGTTTTGGCATATGTATAAACCCTTGAGACCGTCACAATGATGAAGATAATGCACATGTGTCTCCCCCCAAAAGTTGTAAGGAAATGACTTGACCAGCCTATCCAGGAGCCACCCGGAGTCCCCTCGTTAGAACAGAAGATGCTCCTAGTTGGCTCTTGTCACTTAGGAAATTACAGGGGTTTAGGAGCTCGGTCCCCGGAATGGAGACAAAGACCAAATGTTTATTTGCTGTAAATCATGGTATCACATCACTCTCATGCCCAGGGGAAGGGGAATTCATAAACTGTTTGTGCACATAAAGTCCTGCCTTTATCCCATTTCAGCCAGCGTGATCTCCATTGTCATCATTGCTGTCCTTTCAGTGACCATTCCAGTCTAATAACATGCAGGGTCCGGTGGGAGTAGCAGCCTTCTTTAAGTGGTTAAAATATTCTGATGTTACAGAATTACATGCTTATGATTCTGTAATAAAAGATTTGGCATAGATTACCAGCTCATAAAAAGGGGCGTTCCTTCTGCCGGACCCTGTATGTTAGTACAAAGAAAGCAGGTGGCACTGTTGGTGGGAATATTAACGCTGGAATGCTTCCACTCCCAGTGGAGCTCCAAGTATCATAATCCACTTCAGTCCTGGGTGTGTTACAGGCCAAGCATGCAGCCCACAGGGGCTCCGGACCCAGCAGTGTTGGAGGGACAGTGCATTTTTATATGCCGTTACCTCACGTGTTAGAGAGATGATGGTTTGCCATATATATGATGCGGACATGTATTATATATGACATAGGTGATACAGAGTTGGGTCGTATATCACATTGTGTTGCAGAGGTGATTGTGTATCATACCTACGATGCGGACATGAGTTATACATGACGTATATGATGTAGAGGTGTGTCGTATACCAGATGTGTTATAGAGATGGTTGTATTATTATATACGTGATGTAAACTTGTATTGCGTATTACACACATGGTAAAGAGGTGCGTTATGAATCAACTCTGGCTGATGTGAAGATGAAGGCAGGTAATAGTGGGCGGTTGTGACACTCGGGCTGTGGAGAGGGGACTTGGGTCTGGGGGTTGGTTTAGTGGTGGGGTGGGTTTGAACAGTGACTGGGAGGCAGGAAGGAGTGTATTTGGGGAGCAGGAGGGGCTTGCTGGATGGAAGTAGTTCTTGTGGAGGGTCTTGTTCAAAGACGGGACAGGACATGAGGGGCACGGTCTCATCTGCGCCCTGAGATTGGCTCTCAGGTGTGCAGTTCTCAAAAACGGTCTTATCTGTAACCAGAGATGATCTGACAAAAGAGACCATAAGCTCTACATTTTTTCACGATAATATAAATTAGAATGTTTCTGAGGATTAATGTTAATTAAACGGGAATATTGCTGTCAGGCAGACTGGAATGAACATTCCCATCAGTAGTCAACACATTTTCCTGTAGAAGAGCTACCCGTGACACCAAATCATGAGCAGAATGTTGCTCTACTGAGTTTAAAGTCAGAGCAGAGACACTGAGTTGGATTTACAATGTTAACAGAACTTCAGCCGCCGTGTTCAGTCAGCTGTGATCCCCGGAGGCAGCAGCCCGCATCGCTGAGGCCTGGCCCGAGGCCCCGAGACACCGGAAGTCCGTCTCCAGGACGCCTGGGACCCCACGTGCCAGGGTCTGCACCCAGCTCTGTGTTTCTGTTTCGGAATGCCACGGGGCTTACCTGTCTTTGCATCTTCTTCACAGAGTGATGTCAATTCCCCTGGCAGTGCCGCAGCATTTATGTGCCAGCTCGATCAGGCCGTGTCGCACACGGGTCTGCCATGGGTCAGCCCCATTCCAAGTTTCCTTGGGCGGACGCTTCCACATCTGGGATGTTCATGTGGCCAGCTGTTCCGGCTGTGCCGCGTTAATTATGGTAACTTCTGAGTTTTTTGAAGTGACTCACTGTCTTTTTCTCGGTATCTTCTTGATGACATGTTGTAGATGAGGATTGAGTTTAGAAATTGTTCTGCGGAGTAAGCAGGAGAGGGTTACGATCTGTTTTTCGTAACAGAGAATAAGAACTTGAAAATGTCAGTTTGTGCAAACACAAAGATATTTATGAAGCAAATATCTAATTAGTGAATTCCCTGGATATCTGCTTTGACAGTTCCGATTTGACTCAGAATAATTTCAAGGTGGGTTCCATTGTGGGAGGGAGGTGGACGACGCCAGAGTGGAAGAGCTTACGGATTGGGCGGGTGTTTTACACTCTCTGAACCTCAGTTTTCTTTTCCGTAGAATGTGTGTGACAGTACTGATATTCAAGGTTTAGAGAGGTCACACATATGAAGCTCCACACTGGGCATGTGCGGGGTTCTTAACAAATGGCAACTCTGACTAGGGCAAGAGTGCTTTTGGGAGAGATGGTGATCGAATGCCTTTCCCACTGCTGCTCCCTTGTCCTTGGTGGAAGGGACACACCTTTCAAGATGAGTTCAGGCCTTACCTGTTGTTGGAAGCCTTCCACGAAGCCCTCCGATACTACTTGTCAGCTGCTCCCTTGTTCAGAGAACCACAGCCCACGTGTCACCATTGAGTGCTCTTGAGTGAGTCTCTGTATTGACGAGTGTGTTTAATGTCCAGATTTATTAAGGTTTGGATTATGCATGAGGGATTCCTGTAAGTGCTGCGGTCACAGCAGTGTCAGAGGTCAGCAAAGGGTCTCCTCATCCTGGCAATCGTGTGTGTGTGTGTGTGTGTGTGTGTGAGAGAGAGAGAGAGAGAGAGAGAAATGTCAGCCAAAACAAATAAAGAAGCAAGCTAGTTGAACAGAGAGAGTGTTCAGAAGGTGAGGAGGCAGGGTTCGGGCATAGAGCGTTCCAGAGGTTACGCTGCAGACTGATACAGAGCCTCTCTGAGGAGGGGACGCTGGAGCTGTGTCGGGCACGCGTCACCGTGCAGAGACCCGGGACAGATGCTGTCGAGGCGGAGGGACGAGTGAGGAGGCAGCGCGATCAAACATACTCGTCTCTGGGAACCTGGAGCTCGGCTTCAACTCTGGCTCCCGACCCGCCTTTTATCCATCTGTGTCCTTGGTGGGGCAGTTGTGCCTTTCAATGTGTACGTGTCTGTCCCGTGTTTGAAAAGAATTCTGAGTCATTTCATTTTAGCGTCCTTTCGTAGTCTTGAACTTGTGTTCCCACGTGTAGTGGAAACATTTTCTCTGCCCCCTTGGTGCCACCTTACCAATTTTGGCTTCTCTAAGTGAATCCACTCAGAAGCCCCTGTTGTCCTTGTGCACATTCTCCCCAGTAGAGCTGTGTTTTAATTAGCTTGATTTCAACGATATTTGTAACTTCTGGGCTCACACACACATCCCTGACAAGTTATCTGCCATTTTACATGTAAGGCATCACTGTAAAATACTGATGAAAATTTTAGGATTCAGGGTTCTCCATGAGAGAGAAATGATCAGTCACAGACATGGTGACAGTTAAGACAGCGTGATGACCTCAGATTGCCATTGGATCCACTGGAGCATTGTTGAAATGAATAGACATTGCAGTGGGAGTTTGCATCCGACGGTGTGGCTTCTTTCTGCGAAGTTCAGGGCCTAAGTTTAGTGTGCATTTGTGTAACGTACTTAACCAGTGACTAATCACACTTGTGCTGACGTCCCACATTGCAGTGGTTTTAGTATTCTCTTGTTCTGTGGAATTGGATATCTGAGGTTTTCTCTGAAGTTTGAAATCCCAAATTAAGTTCTGTCTTCATGTAGGAAATAGTGCCTCTGTATTACAGGGTTATTGTGAAATTCAGTGGGATGATAAGTGTCTGACACCCAAAGGAACTCAGCAAGTGCTACTTCCCTCTCTCGCATCTTCGCGGACCTCGCATTTTTCTGACCTCTTTCTACAGGCTGGGTGTCTTTTGAGATTTTACAGTTATTATCTTTTTTTAACTTTACATTCATTGAGGCCCTTTATTCCTCAAAACAGCTGTTATAGGCACTATTACTGCCTCCATTCTGCAGATGAGGAAACTGAGGCATCAGGATTTTAGGTCCCTGTCCAGAATCACGCAGTTAGTAGGTGCAGCCTGTGGAGAGAACCGCATTCTACCTGTGGGGTTTGTGCCGTGGGGAGGAAGTCCCCCCACCACGAGAGTTTGTGAGGTGCTCAGCACTTCCAACACCTGGATTTTGAAAAATGGGCTTACTGATCTTGGAAATCAGGATGAATCACGCCCCCCCCCCCACCCCAGCCTCTGTATTTCCTCCCAACTCCTTGTATGTCTGATCAGATCTTGACTTGCACTGAATTCATGTCCTGTGATGTTTGGGAAATAGCAGTGTTCCCTTTGGACGTAGGAAAGGTAACAGCTGGATGACTAGGGGGGCGGGCTGATAGATTCTGCCCCCACTGTAATAGTTTTCGTTGCATTACCCTTATCTGCTCTAACCGGTTCTGTGTGGTCACACGGTCTCCCCTCCATCCGTTTTGACCTTGCACTCACACATGCTCACATTGTTCACCCAGCGCACATGGAGATGGAAGAGTTCGCATGTTCAGTTCAAACAACGTGCTGTTGCCGAATTCTCTTAAGAGCGGAAAAAGTTTCTCCAATTGAACTTCACAGACGCACGCGAGCCATTTGCGGTGACCAGTGTGCTGGTGTGAGGACAGTGAGACGCGGGGCCAGGTGGCTCCGAGATGGAGAGGTGGGGCCAGCACACGTGAGGGACAGACCGCCAAGCGGAAGGCCTGTGACGGCACGAGATCAGCCTCATCAAGATCACAAAGGTGTGCTGGAGCGTGTGGTAACTTCTTAGAAAAGTAATTATACAGCTTTGAAAATAAATCATGTGGGTGTATTTCTTTTCTTTAAATGTCATTAAGATATCTTTTCCCGTTCATTTTCCGTCTAAGTGGAGGCAGAATTCGTCAGCCCGCCGGTCTAGGTCCTTTGGTTACACGCATGTGATTAAACCCGTTTTCGTCGGCACTTGGAAGGCCAGTTCCCGGGCTGGTATGGTTGGTTTCCGTTGTTCCTTCAGTGAGACTTACGCAGTGACCCTTGTCTTGTTGTTCTCTTTATTCCTTGCATTGACGTGCCATCAATGATGTGTCTTCTCATTACTAAAAGTCTCTACGTCAGGAATCTCAGTGTGGGGAGTAACACAAACTTTCTTTTGAAAACTCCCTAATACGTGGAAAATTCTCCTTGCTGTTTTTTGCTCTGTTGTCACCTCCAGGAAGCAAACCATTTCTCCAACTACTCCCCCAACTGTAAATGTCTTCACAACAGTCCAACATAATCGATGCGATAGCCTCCTTGGGCGCCCTCTCCCCAGTCGAAGTCTGCCCGCTGGTGAGTCCCACGGGTGGGCCCTTTGTCTTTCCCACCGGTGTGGGTGGCCCAATGGCCAGTCCCCCCTGCCACGCTGTAGGTGTGCTGCGGGGGTCCATGGAGACAGAGGAAGACAGGGCCTTCCAGTACCCCAGACACTCTCCACTTACCACGCCTCATCCTCTGGGCCTCATGAGCTTCAGCCCCGCTGTGAAACTGGTGAACACCAAGCGTGCCATGCCCACCGCTTACTGCCGGGACCCTCTGTGTCCCACCCCCGGGCCCACTGGGCACCCCAGGGACAGCTCTGCTGCTCTCGGTCCCCACAGTCTGTCCCTCTTAACGGTTATCTCAGTGTATTGAATTTGCTCACTTAGCTGTCCATCTCTCCTATGGAGTACCGTTTGGAGGCCTGGTATGTAGTTGAGTGGTTTGTTGGATGAATGAATAAACTAATGAGTGAATATTGGTAGTATCTTCTGTTCCTCCCTGGAACTCTTACTGATCATGGAGTGTCCATTATTCGCCTGAACAATAACCATTCCTCATTCCTTTGTGCAAAGCATTTCTTCCTGCTCTGACACGAGCGTCCAGTCCTGTCTCCATGTGGGCTCGTCCGTCCTGCAGCCACACAGAGCCCTCAGGGCCACCAGGGTTCCAGTGTAGCGTCTTTGTAGAATCCAGCCACCCTTCCTCTCGCTGCGCTAACGGAGCTTCCCCGCTTTTTCCTGCCCTGAGGAAAACACCGCCAGGCGCTGCAGCAAACCACGGGGATAGGTGACGCTTTTGAATGTCAAGTTCATTAAAGGAAATCCTGAAATAGGTAGTGATTTGGTTAACAAAACTCCGAGTAAATTCCAGCATTTTAGAATGCTGATTTACAAAAATTAGTTTGTTCCACACTGATTTTTCACGTTCTTTTCAATGTGGGTAGAAATGGAAGCCAGCGGGCATGACCCTGAGCGATGTCCGGTTACAGCCTCAGATGTGTCGCAGCCGGCCCTGTTTGGGACGTTGCCCTCAGCTGGCTGGGCCCTGGGCGGGAACACTTTTTAAACCATTAATCATGGTAGTAACTCGTAAATGTTATCTTTTTGGTCAAACCCTGGTCTAATCCTTAGGAAATGGTCGTGATCCTTAAATAGATTCTTTACATACTGGAAGAAGTTTTAATAGTGCTGTGTCATTTTTTGTGCATTGTAGTGTATTCACATTTTTTAGCAAAACCCCATCATTTATGTAACAATCTTAAAATTTGTTAAGAGGAAATGTTAATTAATTGCAAATTATTCTGTATTTTATTGGTTTTATATTCAGCTTTCTAAACCATCCACATCATTATAAAGCAATGTTGATGTTACTTAATATTTAAAATTTCAGGTGGCATTTTGCCACACTTTGCAGATTTTACACTGGAGAGTTTAATACAGATACGTAAAAGTATGTTTTCATGCAAAAGTCCATGCCTGTAAATGCAGACACAGTAAATGGCCAGTGGTTGAATTCGGATTGCTTTCTAGAAAAAGCAGCAGCCAAGGTCCAAGGCCAGGCATTTAACAGCTGCCTCTCATTTTTTTTTTTTTTTTAATTTAAAGTATTTTTTTATTGTTTAATTTATTTGGGTGACATTGGTTAGTAAAAATTACCTAGGTTCCAGGTGTACAGTTGTACAGCGCATCGCCTGTTTCTACTGTTGGAGCCGACACAGCCACAACCACCAGACACAGAAACGCCCGTGAAAGCTTAGCTCAGCACCAGGGGACAGAGTATATGTGTCCCCGGCCCGCTCCGTCCCCTCCTTCTGGGCTCCCGGGCTCCTGCAAGGCTTCTCTTGTGCAGGCGTGGAAGCTGAGCGGAGGCTGCTTCTTGAGTCCCTCGTCGCTCTGGCCGCCTCCGCTGCCACCTTCGCTCAGCCCTGGCCGGTCGGTACGCTCCCTGAGTCCGGCGCGGGGCCCTGCCTGGTCCGTGTGTTGGCAATGACGCATGGATCCCTGCTGTTCGCAGAACGTGATCGGGCTGCGTTTTTCACATTCCCTCTGCCCATCTCTGTCTTTTAGGGAGTATCAAACCACTTAAACACACTGTGATTATTGATATGTTGGGACTTACCTCTGCCATTTTCCTTTTGTTTCTGTCTGCCCTCTCTGGGTTTGATTTCTCATTTTTTTCCTGCCTTCCTGTGGTTTACCTGAAAGTCTGTTAGAACTTAATGTCGATTTGTTTCACTCTGCGTAGCTTTTCCAGTGCTTGCTGCAGGCATTGCATTACGTGGGCATGGCTTCCCACAGCCCTCTGGGGTGGGCGATTCAACAGTTTGAGTGGAGAGACTGAACCTCCCTTCCCTCTCCGTGAGCGTCCCTCGTTCCTCCCGAGCTGGTAGATGACAGCAGCATTCGCTGAGAGCCGCTTTGGCCAATGGTATGATCTTTGCTTCCGTCGTCGGACGTAATTTAGAGAGCTCGGGAGGAGGCTGTGTAACAGGGACACGCTGCACAGCAGCCACCACATCACCAGCAGCAGGTTTTCTAGAGCTGAGTGGACAGGTGTCTGCCAGGGTTGACCGCTGACGGGGCCAGGCCGGCACACAGCTCCGTAAAGCAGGTGTGCACGGGGTTGGCACAAACATGGTTAAACTTCTACCCTTCTCCAGTTTCATGATAGTTGCCATATGTGACTAGTATTGTGAAAGCGATAGTAGTAATTGAAACACATGTAGTGTATTAGTTGCCTAGAGGTGCTATAACAAACAAAGGAACTTAAACAACAGAAATCTATCTCTCAGTTCTGGAGGCCGGAGGTCCACGATCATGGTGTTGACAGAGCCCTCTGAAGTCACCAGGGAAGGAGCTGTCCACGTTCCTCCGCTACTTGATAGTGTCCCTAAGCTTGTGGCAGCGTAACTCCAGTCTTCTCGTGGCATTCTCTCTGTGTGCCCCAGTCACCTCTTTTTGTGTTGAGTTAAGAGCCCGCCTTCTCGTTACGACTTCAGCTTAACTAGTTACACTGGCAGCAACTCTGTTCCCAGCTAAGGTCACACTCTGAGTACTCCAGCATAGGGGGTTCTGAAGCACAGAACTCAACCCGTAACATAGGGCAGTTGGATTAATTTGTCGTAGTACATGTAAGTACTCAGATATGTATATTCTAATGGCTGCTAGGGAAGGACCTTGTAGACTTGGGAGACGGTACACATGTCAGGTGGGGACAGTAGGCCCTCGGGGCCTGCGCGTGCTGGGAAGTAGATGTTTTCCCTGGTCCTCAGTGCTGGACGGCTCACGTCTCAACTGGGATTTGCTGCCACTTAGCTGTGTCAGTCTTCAGTCACATCACATAGTAGGCATCGGGTTTCAACGATTTTATTTTGAAAAACCTTAATGTATAGGAATGTTAATAATAAGGAGTTAAAACAGGAGAAATCTTAAAAATAATGGCATTGTCATAGTTTAATTTGCTATTCATTTAAAGAGGGGTCTAATGATATCTCACTTTTCCCCCCAAGTATCAAATTACTGTAGGCAACTTCGCCTGATTATGTTAATCATGCTAAATATCTGTCTTAGTCTGAGGTGTTAAAATTTACGGAAGCTGCATCTGTGCCTTTCATTAACATTTGTTGCATCGTACATCGTGAAAATGCCCGATAATAATGTAGATTATTCCTTTTTTCTAAAACTTTTTAAATGCCCTACAAAGAAATGGGGAAGAGGCATGTAGGACAGTCACACTTCTTTATGCAGTAAAAATGGCGTGTTCCTGATGTATGCCTTTAGGTGGGGGGGTCAATGCTGTGACCTCGGTGACTCTGGAGGTGTAATATATGCTGTCTGGAGTTCGTGTGGTGACGTTTGGCCATCTCCACAGTCTTCTGCTGGACTCTGCTTTGCTCTGTCTTTGGAGAGACAAGAATGTCAAACAGTTTGAGATGAAAATACTACTAAAATCTTAGATGATACCGATTTACCGATTTTTATGCACACTGCGTAGAACAGTCAGAAGATTCTGAGACTGTGCCATTAATACATGCTTAGGTTATGCAGGATTTTGTCTTAATATACTCAGTCTTTATTTATGTAAAGCATAATTCTGAGTCCAGTTGAGTAATGCACATTTACCATAAGCAGAGTTGTAGGCTGGCGTTATTAAAATGCACAGAGCCGACATCCTGGGCTTCTGCTGAAATATGCTTTTAATTGGAGCAGAATTACAGCGATATATTTTCTACATCAGTCTGCTTCTGTCGCGGGATTGGCTTACACAGAAGCTCTTTGCTCCATGAGGTCTGTGTGGTAACCCATATGTTGTGGTGAGGCATTTAAATATTCTACAGTATGTGGATCGAATTGCCTGATAGAGTGTCATCGAAGCATGTGCTTTCTTGTGGAAGATGCATCTTGTAGCCAAGTAGCTTTGAAAAGAATTTGTCAGTTATAATTGTGTTTGCCAGTGATCGAAGGTCATTCCTAAAAAAACACTGTTTGTTTCATAGAAGCTCTACTTGGAGCCTTTGGGATAATAAAAAAGCAAGAACAAAGGCAACATTCATTGATCATACGTTTTTGTTTACTTTTATAATTTTATTAAATTATAATTCACACTTTTCATAATAGGCCTAGGGAAGAAATAACTTATAGATGCCACCATTTTTCTGTAGATTAAATTTCAGTGTTCTCAATGGGAGTCTAAAATGATTGACGTCCGGGAGTGAACTGATGATACCTTGATTTGCTAATTGCAGCCTGCAGAGGGAGGTCCTTGGGGCATGGTAATGTGATAACATGTGGTGTCCGTTTTCATAAGTGACATTTCAGACAAGCAGCAGTGCTTGGTCCTAAAGCATCTCCGAGTCCTGCAGGAGGTTTTCTTTTCTGCTGCACGAGACCCACTGCTGTCCACCGTGGCGGTGACGGCAAGGCGCCCCCGTGTGGGCGCAACCCACCCGCTGGCCACCGTGGCGGTGACAGAAAGGCGCCACCGCATGGCGCTCTGCACAGGGAGGCTTTCCCATCCAGCGCTCTTCATGAGCTTGAACTCGCAGCTCCCTCTGAAGCACTTCCCACAGGAACACGCCCGCGGGTTCTGGGCACTTGGGTTTCCGCTCCTCTTACACAGGTGTTAGGAGTTTCGCCCGATTCAGGCTGGTTCTCAGGGAAGTGGAGTCTCTCACGTCCTCACTCCAGATTGACTGACCCCCGTGTCAGGTCGCCATCTTGCAATCAGAGTAACCACATGTCGCAGCTGTGAATCCCGTGCTCATTAAAAAAGGGTACGTTTGTAAATGTCCCTCTGCCCCTCTTCCAAGTTCATGTTTTTTATGGTATTATTTATAGAGATGGTGTTTGCTCCCGTTGAGCTCCTTTGTTCTGCACAGCATGGATGTCTTTCTACCAGCCCAGCCTTACAGGTTGATCACAGACCTGCGACCTGTAATTTAGCAGATCCGGGCCCTGTTTACGGAGTCCTGGCTGCCCGTGCTGTCAGTTAGGGCAATCAGCACGAAGGCCAAGCGCTTTCAGAACTAAGTAAACAATGAGGAAAGCATTCAGGCTGCCAGCAGCCCTTCACAGGTAATTTAACAGCCCTGGACTACAAGGCATCAGTGGCTGGAGACGTCTGCAGAGTATGAAATCTGACATCCTGTCTCGCCATGTCCGCCGATTGCTCTCAGCGTAATCTCTTGATGAGGTTCAGGGGAGCCCCTCCAGAGCACAGTGCTTTCATACTGAGCCTGAGTGGTCCTCTGATGACAGACATCACACCTGCATTCTCTCACATGTCCATGTCACACAGGCTTCTCGCACAGAGCATCAGACTTTTTAAAATCGGCGGATTAACTAAATGAGAATTCCCCAATCTGTGAAGAAAACATGTCTGCTGACAAGTCTGAGCCCTTGGGACGGCTCTGAGGTGTAAATGCTACCATGGAGCCTCCTTTAGTCTGAGGAGCAGTGTGGGCTGGGCAGGCAGGAAGCAGGAAGGGGCCCCCGGCCCAGAATTGAACCACTTAGGCAATTCACGTTGTTGTTTCTGAGCCCTGTGCTCGTGTGTTTTTAATTTAACTTGTTGGCTTCCTGATACATTGGATGGCTTTGCTGCTCATCTGCGTAATGCTTGCAGTAGCTGTTTACATGGTGGTGTATACGTCTCAAAGCCAACAGGAAACATCTGCACGTTAAAGTGAAGTGACCGGAATCCATGTGATCACCCAGAAACCTTCCTTCGCTTATCCCAGCATTCGGATGGCGGGGAGGGTATACACCCCACCAACCAACCACGGTGCATGCGCCACTGTCACGGACCTTGTGTGGACCTGGGCAGCCTGCGAGTCCCCAGGTCTTAGACCCGTGGGCTCTCAGGGGAAGTAAGTGTAGGCTGTCATTTTTACTTGCAAGATGTTCCTGTTCCATTTCTGGTGTCAGAGAAGGCCAGCTGGCTTGGGGAAAGGCGGTTAAAGAAGACCATACAGAAGCATGCAGAGAAAAGCTAATTCATGCGATACGGGCTCCAAGTGCTAAAGGACTTCCAAGGATGAGGGGCGGTGAGGCTGGAAGAGTCCTGAACACCCCCTGGCCCCGAGGACTGGTCGGCAGGAAGGGGCTGGGGCAGGGCGGGTGCGCCAGAGCGCAGAGCAGGGCTTGCTTTTCCAGGTTACCATTGACTTCGCCGGGAGGCGTAGAAGCTTAAGTGTCCGCGGTGACTGTACACACATGCCACGTGAAATAGCGCTCTTGTGCAGACGTCGGTAGAGACTTCCAAGGCTGGTGACTCCGTGGCTGAGCTCGGAATTGGCACCTTCTCCCACCCGCTCCTCTTTCTGTGGGCTTGAATGGGGTTCAGAATCCAGCAACATCATTTCGAGTCCCGACAGGGCCTTTGTTTGCAGGACGAGCCTCAGAGGAAGATGGGCGTTTGGTCCCCGGGCGGCGCATTTAAAACTGGGACCTGCATGTGGAGGGGGTGCATTACCATCTCAGGAATGCTGTCTTTGTTAACTTGTCCATCACTTACATTCGCCAAGGTTTTGGAAATTGCCTGTCTGTAAAACTGGTTCAAGTTTTCTACAAAGCATCCCATGAGAGGCACTGTAGCCAAACCCATTGTTAAAATACCTCAGCGTGTGAAAAATGAAAAACTCCCCCGTCCCTCTCTCCAAGCGTCACTGTTGAATCTTTGCTTTCTGTGAAATTAACTTACCTTCTAAACAACTAAGAAAACCCAGTAATTATTAGTGATGATTATGGAATCATTATGAAGCTCATTAGTCATTAGCATTTTGAGATGACGGTATTGCTCTGGACGAACTTGCACTCTGTTCACCACACTCATCAGACACTGAAAGTCCAGACTTCATCACTTGAGGTGCCTTGCTGTTCGTCTGTGACGCAGCTCACACGAGTACACCAGGAGTCTGCACGCCTGTTCAGTGAGGATGTTTCCATCACTGTCTCTCTGCGCGCCGCCTGTTTCCTGCCTTCGTCACACAGCGGGTAGGTAGATAAAAATATTGTAGCATCTAACAAGCAGACATTGAAAGTTTGTTCTAAAATGGCAAATTAAATCCGTCTCTGGTGATTCCCAATTATGTAAAATAAAAAAAAGAAACTTTTAGCACTGATAGGTCTTGTCATTTCTATTCAGTTGCATTTTTTAAAAATTGATGAATTAGAACGTTCTATTTCTTCCAGAGAAAGTCATTAACCCTGCTCATTGGTATTCCTGAAAGCTTCCCAGGTGTAAAGTTCTCTGATTTTTTTTTCCTTTTATCATTTAGTTTTCCTAATAACGCTGCTACTATACATAATAGCTTTTAATATACCGAGAACATAATGTTTTTCAAAAACCAACCCAACCAGTGATGCCCAGTGGGTCAGCGGGAGAGAAGCATCGCCACAAACACTCGCCTGCTGTGTCGATGCCTGACTCTGTGTGTAGTCAGAGCAGGTGTAGTCAGGTACTGCGCTGCGTTGTGCAGTCTGTCTCGCAGCACTCAGTGTCGGAGGCTCAAGAATCCGCAGTTTGCTCTGCAGTTTCCCAAATGAAACAGGAAGTGCTGGAATCCCACGATAACACTGATAGCCTGTGAGCCCTTTCTGTTGGTTTGCCCAGTTCCTAACCAGTGCTCAGTATTGTGGGTTTTTTGATACTGCTTTAAATGATTGAATCATCAGTTGGTCTTAGGTAGCCGTGAAAAGTATGACGTCAGTACAGAAGTGATGTTGGCCATGCCCAAAGCTAAACACCATTAAATTTAGTTCTGCAAACATAGCAGTTAGTAGGGAAAGAAGTGGAAATTCTGGGTTTGAATTTGGAAAAGTCGTACGTGATCAGATGCTCCATGAAGATCCCTGTTGGCCTCGTCCTGTCTCCCTTGGTGGGCCCGTGGCCACGGAAGGGAAGACCCTGACTGGAGGTTTCAGAGCAGTGATGTCACCTGACGGCATTGCTCTTGTCCAGTCTGAGCCAGCTCCACCTATGGCCGCTTGGGGGTCGGGGACACAGAGGGGAAGGGGCGGTTAGGCTGACTTCATTTTCTTTTATAGAGTTTTAAAAACTACACCCCTAAATCGTAACGCCGGTCCGGTGCTTGGCGGTTCATGAACACCTTTTGTCGTGTTGTTTGATAGCAGCCCTCCGAGCTGGGGACATCACATTCTCTTGTTATGTTACAGAAAGTGAACTTGTTAGACAGGGCGATGTGCCCACATTTCCCTACCAGTAACAGCAGGACTAAGCCTGGACCTTTGTTCTTCCTCGGTGCCCAGTGTCATCACCGGTAGGAAGCACCCCGGCTCCCCTTTAATGCAGCCCTGCCCCACCGAGCGAGTCTCCGAGACGTGCGTGCTGAGTGCATCATCCCTGCGCGCAGCGGGTGAAGTTACCCGGAAATCGACAAAAAAGCAGCAAATCCCTTTCTTCAGCGGCACCCCCACCAAAACTCATGATCAAATTTAACCAGTCTAGTCACTTAAACGTGTGATTTTTGTCTGTAACACATAGATGCTGGCTTTATGTCCCCCATTTAATCCGGTATCGAAATCTCATGTGCGTTGTGCTGAGCGTGTATGTAGGCTCAGCGTGTACGCATACTACACCCCTCGGGTAGGTTTTAACGTAGTTTCACTCTATTGCTGTTCAAGCTTTGTTACTCATTCAGTGTCCAGCAGAATGATAACTGACCGTGAGCCATAGGGCTCAAGACTTAAAACTTAAATGATGATCAGGAAATGTTCCTGTGACTTATTTAACGCTCAGTGCTTGGTCAGAAATGCCACCAGCTGTTACAGGTAAGTTTCTGTAAGCAAGCGTGCCCCACCCCACCGGTGGCGGGCTGCAGAGCCCCAAGGCGATGACACGTGTGTCCTGCACTCCTAAGGTAAGTGAAGGGCGGGGCCACCAAGCCAGAGTCCTCAAGGTCACTAAAGACCATGTGGTTGATTCTGAATTTTAGGAGAGTTGAATTGTTTACCTTTTGAAGCTGTATTCATTTATTTCAGCTTCTCAATGCAACTTAGAAAAATCTATGACAGTATTTTAAGAATATTGTACTAACTTTCAGCTTTATAAATTACCTTTTTTCTAACCCATGCAATAATCCATGAGTGACCCAAAAGACTGAATGTGTCCTCAGTATTTGAGCATAATTCTGATTAGATCCTATGTTAATAGAAGAGTACTCTTTCCTTGGTATCTTTTGCTGGCTTCCTAGTGACATCTTTATTTGAAACACCCCACTAGATAGAGATTAACGTTTCACTTTGTTTGCTACTCTGATAATTTTGACTTCCTTAACATACCCTTTAAACATTAATAAGTTCCTTTTCAGGGCCAAAGAAAAAAAAATAAAAAAATAAAAAACCAAACAAACTCACAAGAAAAAATTGGGAATATATTGCATATCTTTCAATACAGAGAATTCATTTTCTTAGAAAATTGAGTAGGAGGAAAACTATACGAATATAAATCAACTTCACAAAGAGTAATTTAATAGTTTTAATTCTAAATATACAAGTTTCTTTAAAATTACAAATATTTCCTACATCATATTAATTCAAAATCTTTTTTCTTCATGATGTAATTGAAATGAGGAAAATTTGGAGTCTATCAATTGTTTTTTGATTGCAGCAGTGAGAACAAAACAGATCTTTGTGTTCTTAATTATCATAATCACTTAAATTAGTGTTATCCCTTGTAAAAAGCTCACAGAAATAAAAAGTAAAGTCTTTAGTCTTCCAACTGATAAACTCTCTTAAAATTTTACATTGTACTAGATGGGCAACCTGAATACTAAGTGTTTTGACCTAAAATTGTGTGTGTGTATACACAGATATATATATTTATACATATATATTTCAATGATAAATTTAGTTGATAAAGCACCATGAATGCATTAGAAGTGCATATCCCTAAAATGCATTTAACATTGAGAATACCACTTAGAAATCACATAGTTATCTGCACACATGATGTTTTTCAAGCTTTTAATCTATAGATGAATAAGTGCAAAGGTGTTAGGATCACATTTATTTGAAAGTTCCTTTGATAGGTGATAACATCATCAGTATCTGTCAAATTTATTATACCACTGTGAAGAGAATGGTGGAACTATTACTATAGGTCACAGTGCATTACCAAACCCGAAGAGCATCCACATAAAAAACCTGAGCTCCAGTGTAGGGTCCATGCGCATCTCCTCGAACAGGGGTACGGCTGGGTGTGAAGCCCCATAACAGGGAGTGTGCCACACCCCTCTCGGCCATGCATGCTCTGCTCAGGCAGCACGAGACATCTTCTTCCAGTGATGGAGTTGAAGTCCTGAGTGTGAGGACTGTGTGACATGAGCTCTGCAGGGACTGGGAGGTGCCCATCTGGAGTCGGGGCGACCTGAACGAAAGGTAGAAAATGCAGTCAACGATACTGAATTTTAAGGCCAGACTAGAAAAAGTTAGATTTAAAAAATTGACATACTTAGGGATACATTTTAAAAAATACATTCAAGACCCATACAATAAAAACTCTAAAACACTACCTTGGGGAGTTAAAAAGACCTAGATCAGTGCAGGTCCCACATTTATGGATGGGAAGACTCGATGTTCGGGTGATCCCCGAATTGTGCCACGGATGCAGCAGAAGCAAAATCCCAGAGGCTTTCGGTAGAGGTTGATAAAAGCTGTTTTCATCATCTATATGGAAATGCAGGAACCTATAATAACCAAAACAATTTTGAAGAAGAAACTTGGAGGACACCCACACCTGACTAGAGGCTACAGGCTCTACGTCCCTCAAAGCTGCAGTCACCAAGCCGGGTGGCAGAGTGGGAGAGTGGGGGAGACTGCTAGAGGGCAGGAGACGGCAGTTGTGTGGGACAAGGGGGGAAGAGCTCATGCACGGTGTGGGGACTGTCATGAACAATGCTGCAATTAGTTCTGGCGATTACTGAAAGCATAGGTGCTGGGAGCTCTCACCACACACACACACACACACACACACACACACACACACAGAACCTGAGGAGACGGATATGTTAATTAGCTTGACAGTAGTAATCATTTCACTGTGTGTGTATCAGATCATCATGTAGTACACTTTAAATAGATAGTTTTTATTTAAAAGTTAAACTGAAATAAAAGTCATGAATTAACCAAGGGGAGATGACACATAAAGGCATGGAAGCCCGTGGCATCCACACTATGTGACCAGGAGGTTTTCGGCAACGTGCCAAGGCAGAAAGAACAGTGTTTTGAACAAGTGGGCCTGGAATATGTGTTTATCTGCATGGAAAATAATGACCCTCACCGTTCACAAAAGTCAGTCAGAATGGACCAGAAACTTCAGTGTAGATGAGGTAACCGCCACACACCCATTGAAGTAGCTAAAAATTCAAAGACCGAGCATAACGGAAGTGGGAGCCCGCGCGGCGCCTCTGGCACTCTGTGCAGTGCTGATAGGAAGGTAAGATGGAGAGCCCTTTGCAAAGCAGCTCGGCAAGGGCTCCTCTGAAATGAAGCGCCTGCCCGGTAACCCAGCACTGCCACGCCCGGCGCTTACCCGAAAGAAGCGGAAGCCTGTGTCCACGGGAGCACTTGCCCCCGCGTGCCCACAGCTGTCTGTTCCAAGTACCTTCACACAGCCCAGGCGCCCTCAGAGCATGGGTGGGTGAGCAGACCGCGGTGACGGGGTGCCGCTTGGTGAGGAAGGGTGTGCACTCACAGCACGGTGGCATCTCAGCAGCATGATTCTGAGTGACACGACCGCATACGCCGTGACTTGACGCTTACGAAACTCCGGAAGAGGCAGATCTCCTGACAGAAAGCGCATCTTTGATTGCCAGCGTGTGGGAGGTTATTGATTGCAGCGTGGCGCAGAGTGGATGGAGGTACCCGGTATCTCGGCGTGGTGGAGACCTTCCAGTTCTCGAGTGTGGTGGCAGGACTGTGTGTGTTTGTCCAAAGTCAGCACAACAGTCACGCAGAATGGGCGCCTTCACTGCGTATAGGCCGCAGGGCAATGCACGGACTGTTTGGACAGCACGGGATTTGGAGAGGGACGTGGCAAGGACCCACCCAGCTGTCTTGTCTCTTCAACATTTTGTGAACTTGGCATTTTAGGTGTTAGAATTGTATTTCCTAGTTAAAAAAAAAAAAATTTGATGCTTTTCTGTGATAGCTATTTCATTTCTTTATCTTTTTCTTTATGTTCGCCTTCTTATATGCCGAATCCGTAAATTTAATTATTAAAGTGTTATTCTCTTATAAATGCATCTAATCTTAAATGGCTTACAGGGTCCTGAAATAAGGTTTTCTAAAATTATGCTTTACCAAGTCCAAAAATACTTGTTTTAGAACAAGTCTTGTTGGTTCTGTGACTTGTTATTGACACTGTAGGGAAGGCAGTAAGCACAGTGACATTGGAGGGACCTGGGGTCACAGCGTTACGTGAACAATGAAACACTGCTCGTGCAGCTTTCAATTTATTCCTTCTGTGAACTGAAAGTTTGTCACCAAATGTTGTACTCAGTCACTTACTGTATCTCAGGCAAGTTCAGTGGGGCTGGTTTTGGTTAAATTGGGCAATTGCCAAGGGAATCTAAAGAATTACAGCAAAATTGTGGTCATTAAAGTAAATTTTGTCTTAATTTTATCTTTTCCCCTTAAATTCCTGGATGTGATTCAATTTGGCACTCTGATTATTTTCTGTTTCTGCACACTGTTAAGCATTTGAAACTCTGTGTATGACTACAGAAATCTCTTTCAAAAGCAAAAGAGCTGACAGGGTTTCCTGAACGTCTCCGCCACGGCTCTCTGGCCCCGCAGATGACTCGCACACAGTGCGAAGTGTTCGGGGCTGAGCTCCTTTTGAACTTGTTTCGCAGTGGGGGCCTGTGGGGGCTGCCACGTTAACTTCTCGCAGAAGCACACCAAAACTCACACGCAGCGCTTGACGCGGCCATCCGGTCCCGGCGACCTCGGACGTGTGTTCCGTGTGCTTTCCCGAACGATGTCGGCCGAGCTCGCGGGGAAGGGCAGGCTGACGTGTCCTCCCCCGTCTTCAGGACACAGACCGCCCTGACGTGTCAGTGGCTCAGGGAGGTCAAGGGAGGCACCCAGCTGCCCGTCGGCAGAGATCGATGGAACCCAAATTGGGCGGAGCGGGCTGGCGGGGCGCCGAGGGCGTCAGCGCACGGACCATTGTCTGATGCGTCGCCATACAGCGCCGGGCATTTGCACGGGGACCTTTTCTCAGTTACCTGCTTACGGCACTTCAGGTGAATCACGAGGAAGTTGCATTTTGTGGACTGGGAAGGTGATGCCACATGTAGTTTCACGCCTGGAGACCAGACTCCTAAGGACAGCGGAAGAGGCTCCTGTACAAACGAACGTCGCTGTGTCTGCTTGCGCGCTGGTGCTCGCGTGCTGGTGCTCGCGTGCTGGTGCTGGTGCTCGCGCGCTGGTGCTCGCGTGCTGGTGCT
>PVJL010004265.1:0-48562 GCA_004026885.1 Lyroderma lyra
TATATAGATGATTTTTCCTCAAACACTGGTGAAAGGGAATCTTGAAGGCTTTCTTTTACATATGGTGATGATAGACTTTTAAAGCATGGGTTCTGTAAAAAAGAAAATGCCTTTACTATTTAAGTTTAATTCTGAAAATTTGTGGAGACATGATAGCATTATTAAGACTATTTCATGACTCTGAATTCTGCATTGATTGCCATTTGCTGCTGAAACACCAAAACCTTATGAAACTTTTTATGATATTTGCAGAGGTTACAGAGTGCCATTTCAGGAAAAAGCAGAGCTTATCGTTTTTAAGAGTAGCCTTTGATTCCATGGATCAGTGGTTATTAGGGCTGCAGCCAGTTCACAATATTCACATCTTAAGTGGTTAGATAGAGAAGTCATTTTGTCACAGGGTAACCTGCCTGCCCCTGCCTCCCCCCCCCCGCCCCGCCCCAGCCAGGGGTAGTGGGGAAAGCGCCAAAAGCAGTAATCGACTAAGAAGCTCCAAACCTACTGGTGAAACTGGGATGAGAAAAGTAACTTTAATGTGCTAGGGAGGCTTTTCATATCTTAACATTATACATCTGATTTTGAATCCTTCTTTATTCTTTCAAGATGTTCTGATTGCAAGATTCATTGACATAATCCTTTATTAAATGGAGTTGATTTACATGTTGGTTTTAATCAGATTCAGGCATAATTTTAAATCATTATTTTTTTAGTATGCTCTTTTCAACTCTGAAAATGTTCTTTCTGTTAGCTAAAACTGTAGAGTCCTCCTCTCCACCTGCTCCCTACCCTCCCCAAATCACAGGTTAGGCTAGGATACCAAACAGGTGAAGAACCTTCAGTTTCAAGGGATCAGTTCTTATCTGAGCTAAATGAAGTTGCAGGTGAAAATAGAAGAGTGGAAAAACAGGTGCTTAAACAGGTGGGTTTGTGATCTTTTGCCATTACACTGGTTCTCATAGTTTTAGAATAATCACAAGAAGCAACAGAGCTCCCTCTGTTACAGAGAAGCCTGCAGCACCTTCACACCAGGGCTTGACCCGAAAGGGTGGTGAACTTGACTTGGTGGGGATGACATTTCTTTCTCTAATTCATCCACCCCAATATACATACAAATGCACACATTGCTGCCTCTTATACAGTCAATAAAGATTTTTGTTTTATCCCTAGAGTTCCCTTCCTGTGTGTGGGAGAGGACGCAGAGCAGACACCATCTTTGTTCTCTATCAGACCACAGAGACCCCGTTTCAAGGGGACTAATATGCATACCAGCACTAAGGACAACTTAAGGAATTTTGATCTTTTATTTCTTCATTTTCTCAGGAGATGTGAAAATACCTTTAGAACAGAAATGGTAGACACCACTTTGGAAAAGACAGCTTTGTTTCTCTTTTAATAGTTAAAGAATAAATGGGTTTTATTTTTGAGAAATGAGTAATTATTACATTAATTAAGATCAGAGCAGCCAACTCCTGGCAGAGAGCACAGAACGTCTCAGCCTTTGATCTACAGACATATCACCTGGACATCTTGTTAAAAACCTGATTAAACTCCTCAGTAAGCCAAGAGTAGCGCTCTTAAGTGACCCTGGTGCGAGTGGTTAGGGAATCACACTTTGAATAAGACCTTACTAAAAGTCTTCACTTAGTCAATAAAAATGTCAAGGCTCTATCTAGCACATAGTTTTTCAACTTTAAACATGTTTCATAATAACCTGGAAGGCTCTTAGAAACAGAATTCTGGGTCCCAATCCCAAGGATTCCGATGTAGTAAGATGGAGGTGAGGCTCGAGTATTTGCATTTTTAACAAGTTTATAGCTGATGCTGATGATACTGCTCTATGGACCACCCTTTGAGAAGTACTGGTCTACGACCATCCACTTTACTTGGTGCTCATTAGAAGGACACACATACACACCCCCACATCCCACCCCCACCCCCAGTTTCTGCCCTTCGGTAATTCTGATTCAGCTGGTCTTGAATAGGGCTCAGGTGTGTTAAGTTAAAATCCAGTTGCCCTCAGGTTATTCCTTTGTGAAGTCAGGATAGAAAACCCGCCGGGATCCTTCCACAAAAGGATAAAGAATACGTTGGAAGAGGAGGAACTAAACCAAGAGAGGAAAGGAGGCAGAATTTCAAAAGACCCAACAAAGCAACCAGAAATGGCTGTAGGAGAAGAAATACACGGTAAAGATCCCCCCTTTCTTTCTTTAACATCAGTAGAAAGCAAAACTTGAGATTGAAAGAGGTTCAGAAAAATGTTCCTGCAACTGGCAGTTGGGGAGCCGCCAGAATTTCGCTGAGACTGACGTCCTGTCACTCCTCAGTGCGTCCTTCTCCGTCCGTGCCTGTGTGCACTTAGACCCGGGCTGGGGAGACGGGCACCCCACTGGAGTAGCATCCGTAGGCTTTGGTGTTCTCGGGGCCGACGAGCGTAGCTGTAGAAGTAAATTGACGAAATGAATGAAAAAGAAATGTCCACACATTTCCTCGAATACTTCAAAATTTGTCCTTATCTCGCTAACTCCTTCTTTTAAGGAACGAAGACCAGAGGCCTTGTGAGTTCCCAAAGTCACTCGGTGACAGTGTTAATGGGGGAGAACGTCCAAGCAGCAGATTGAGGTGAAACAGAGGAGGGTGACCGTTCATAGTCCTTTTTGGTACTTGGTCTCAGTTCTACTTAGAGTAGACTGAGCAGCTGCTTCGAGCTCAACTTTTTTAACATTTGGAGACATAGCAAAAAAAAAAAATTCAGTTTTGCACAGTACAACCTTTCTCTCTACCTAATAAGCAGCTGGCTTTGCTCATTCAGGTATGCTGGTCCCACGTTGCAAATTTGCAGAACCCACACATTCTTCTCGAGTATTGTGTCCTGTTGAAAGCAACCTCTCACTGGTGAACTTTTCTGTCTTTAGCTTTAGTATGGGACAATTTGTTCATGCTTTTATTTTTATGTAAAGCACTCTAAAATTCATATAAGGAAGCACAATTAAGGGTCCCAAAACCATTGCTAATGATTTGTTGTTTTTTTTGAAAGATATGGAAAAGAAGAAAAGCTAAGTAACCGTTCTAAATTCATGTCATATAGAGTTGCATGCGGTCCTTACATCCAATCTTCTACGCCAGAGTTAGCAGTGACAGTGCCCACATTCAACCACTTCTGGTGCCCTGTCTCTGGGCAGACATTATAATGTGGTCACAGCACATGGGGTTGTGCACACGCAGGTGTCATATCTCAGCAAAACTCTCCAAGTAACCACAGCCAGTTACTTAGAGTTGGTCCTCACAATGAACCTGTTTGCCATTCCCTAATACTTTGTGAATGTGTTTGTCTTCCCTCCTGGGTTTGAGCCTGTAAAGAATGGAGAGGATGTTGTTTTGTTTTTCTCTTCTACTCAGGAAGTGGTAGAAGACTCTGTACATAGCAGATACTCAATGTTAATGCTTTTTTTTTTTTTTTGGTTTTTTGGAATTTTATTTTGTGGGCTCACCTAACCTGATGGGAAAATATATTTTATAGAATTTGTTCATGTAGGTTTTACTACTCTTAGTGAACAGTATCTGAACTAATGGGAAGCAAAATATAGCCAAGTAGATTTACCCTGAATCAACCATGATTTCTAGTTGTTTTGGGTATAACAGTACAGCTAAAAAAGAAAAAAAATAGATTTTCCAATCCAAAGTAAACACTCTTTCCCCTGAAATCCTTTTTATGTTATTAATAATTTTCATTAGTAAATCCTTTTATCAGGGAAGAAGTATCAATTGCAACTCTCTAAATTTTCACAAACCCTGACATAATGGGGTTTACACTAATGGTCTTTTCTATATTGTTTCCATTATGTTTTAGTAATAAAAAGCAGGTTGCTAAAGCATCTTTATTTACTCAGTTGTGATATTTTACTGCTGTGATTATTAGAGATATTGTTTATTCATAAGATAGCATCCTTAACATTCACTTTGAGGAAGAACATTTTTAAGTAGTGAAATTTGTTTTATCCTGATCGTATCACAAAATTTAATAAAAAGGAATTGTTGGCGGCCCTTTATTCCTTGATGGTTTGTCCCAAGACATATTACTACTTAAGAACTTCCCTGAAAATTTACATAAATCAGTAAAGTGAGAAATAGACATGGAGAGAAAAGATTGTTTTCTTTTTTAGATGACACAATCCATTTGTGAACATTTAATGAAGAGCTTGTTTGCTTATGAAGTAAAACATGCCTGTTTTCATAGCCACAATCTATAGATTGCAGTGTGTGTGTGTGGGGGGGGGAAGAAAACATAAAATCAAGTTAAAAAAAAAAAAAAGCTTTCTTTACTGGAGTACTAATGGTTTCTCAATAACTTTTCCTAATGTCTTTAGGGAAGTGGGCAGGCAGCGGGGGGTGCGGAGGAGGAAGACCTTAACACCTTCTAGTTTTGCATCTGTTTTTTACGCTTTTATTTCCTCTTCTTTCCTCCCGCATTTACACAAAAACCTTCTCAAGTCTCTCTCAAGCACTGCAGCAACTAAATCAATCCTAAGTGGCAACCACCTCTAACAGCCTTGTGTATGACTGCGTGTTAATTAGCTCCAGTAGATTATCCCCCGGTGTGCAGCAAGGTGTTAGTGGGAACTTCTCAATGTGCAGAGAGTGCTGAGGATTTCATGTTTATTTTCATGTATGGAGGCAAATTCTCAGTATGTCTTCAAATTATCTCCTTGGGGGTGTTTTTCCTGAGCTAATCCTGACAGAATCTTTCTGTCAGATATGCCCATCATCAAGAACAGGAGAACAGTGCACATACAGGAACCTCTGTGCTTGGGGCTGTATGCAAATTTAATGCCCAGCTCATTTCTGTTTCTCTTACATGGATGACAGACATCTTAACAATGTGTTCCACATTTCCCTCTGGGAATCCAGTTGGATTCCTCTATGTATATGAGTGCATATATACGTTCATTTGGAATCTGTCTTTGAATGTAGTATTGGGAACATATATGCATACAAATGTGTTTATATATGTACATATAAGCACGTTTATTATAAGTAATATGGATATTGGGATGCATGTGTGAGGATGGGAAAGAGTCAAGCAGCTCTTGATCAGAGATGTGCCTACATCCCAGGGAGACTAATCAGCTGCTGAAAAATGGATAAGGTAGAAGAACGGATAAACAAATCTATGCTGAATGCAATTCCACAACATTTGGAGTGGGAGTTGTGCCACTATGAAATGTTGAGTAGCAACAGCATAGAAAATCAGCTTTGTTTTTCAGCTGTTTTCATGGGGGAAAAAAGGTATATCCTAAGAGCTTTTCCAATCTAAGTGCCAATCTTTATAATTGACCATAGATTTGGGACTTAAGTTACCTTTGCAACCATTGGTTGACAATCAATTTAGTATTTTCTTTGCAATGCCATTATTTTATTTTTGTGTCAAAATTTCCACCCCAGGGATATGTACTTGAATCTCTTTCTCCATTTTCTAATGAACTGGGCTGGCAGTCTTAGAGGGAAGAGGGAAGGACCCATCTAATTCTCTCCTTTAAGCCTAGGATGCATGCCAGACCACCAGCTCTGTGCTTTTCTGTGTCCTGTAGTACTTCAGTGTCCAAGACGCTTCCCATACTGAGCGCCTACTCTGCACCAAGTAGTTAGATGTTTTACCTGAAGTGGCCAAACCTGAGGGCAGTACGCTCCATCAACATTTCCCCTCAGAGAAGCTATCTCAAATCAATACAGATGCTAAGTGAAAGCGGCTTATTTAATATTCAAATGGAGATTCAAAACAAAACCAGCTACCTTTAAGGTGGGAATACCACCTTTGTACAAATTAGGAGGTATTACTATCTAGATTACATTGCAAATCTTAGACATTTGTTTTTACAAGAGGACTTGAATCTTGTGATAGTACTTCTATTTCAGAAACAGAAACGAGTCCAGTGAGTTTAAATCATTTGCTTAATAGCACATGGTTAGAAGGTCTTGATCAATCCAGGTGTTTCCCTCTTCCAACCTAAAGTAAGATATAAAGAGGAAACAAAGGAGTTACTGGGAAAAGATGAGAACCTTAAGAAATCTAAGAGACTAAAACCACTAATCAAGTGGCCCTAGTAGGGTCAAAATCACTTCTCACATTATAAGCTATTCTCTTGGAAGAATAAGTAAAGCTTTTCTCTCGGTATCTCAGGCCCCTAGAGTTGCAACTAAAGGATGAAAAAGGAGAGAGAGAGAGAATGCTGTTTGTCATATCTCTGTTTCTCTCTCTTAGGCTTCACAGTTTTGTCTCATTTTCCTCCTAATGCTGTTTGCATGATCGAAGGAGGTTCTCTCCTCATTGTTTCTTCTACTATCTGACTTGCTTAGAAGGCTCCATAAATCTCCCTGACAGTTGAGGAAAGGGGGATTCTCCACATAGCTACATTATTTAAGATGGGTGTCACTGTGAAGTCAAGTCAACCCAACTTTAGCATATGAGATTCATTTATGGCGATTCAAGTTGTATTCAAAGGACTTGGCTTTGTATCGCCCGTGGTGGTCAGATGCAGCCATATTTCTAGTGCCTAGCCTGAGGGCGTTACTGTAGATCTCTAATTATTACCAGGGGCCATAATTAAATACTGAATCAAGGGTATAGACAGTCCTAGAATTTTATGTGTGAATTAGTTTCTTTCAATTAAAGAAAATGAATATTTATTGAGCATATATTATATGCCTCGCAGTGTGCAAATGTCATCATGTGATCTTGACAATCATCTTTTAAGGACCGTGCTATTATTTTAGCATTTCAGGGAAGAGTAAATCACACCTCTCAAAGAGAAATTTTTCTGAGGTCCTAGTGTTGGAAAGTACTGGATCCAGGCTTCAAACCCATTGTTTTGTGTGTGTTTTTTGTTTGTTTTGTTTTGTTTTAATTACTTTTCAGATATCCTGTCATCAGTAGTACAAAGTGAACACCCAAGGAGGCATGGACTGGCCCAGTCTGAGAGGGACCATAGTGGGCAAAACATTTTCTTTATGTCTCTTATGTTATTTTTAAATGAATGTGACTGAACCATTCTGTTCTGAAATACTCTCATTTTCATTTTATATTTTCCAAAAATTACTACCAATTAAAAAAATTTATCTTGCTTAGCCTTATCTCCGCCTATCCTCATCAAACTGCTGCATAAACCCTGGAGTTTTGTAGTATTCCAAGTGAAAATTCGAAAGTAGGGATAATACTATATACTAGCTTAATGTCATCCTATTTTGGTTTAACAGGTAAAGCAGAATCTAGGGGTAGTGGGCTATTTACCCAAAGGCATGGTTATGGTTGATTATAAAACTTACTGGATATTCAGATGTGATTACTTCATTTTGACAGTAATAGCCAAGTACCTGTACTGGGTAAAATCTGGAACATATTTCAGAAGATTGAATTTTGAACTCTTACTTTTTACTGTGAGCTTATGGACTATAGGGATGGCATCTGAGAGGAGTACTCATCTCTGTGTGTTAGCACCTAGCGAGTGGCTTGGTTGGTCAGTTGGTTGGTTGGTTGGCTAATGAGCAGGCAAACATAGATCCTCACAGTATTGCAGCCTAGATAATTCGAGAGACATTCAATACCATAGAACTAGTTCTAGGAAACAATGATGGAATTTTGTCATAAGTCACACTATAATATTTGGAAAATTTAACATTAATCACTCTTGGAATCTCTTTAGTCCAACCAGTTCACGTGAATCCCTACCTCTGCCACCCCGTTGATCATCTTCCTTATCCAACATCATCTCACTGACTGATCTCTACCTAAAATCATCACGTCTACTCCAAATATATGCAGCAAAACTCTCTGGTGGTTCCAGTTCCAAACAGGTTAATTATGCATCTAACACATTTATTTGAATTGAATCAACATTTATTTATTGAGCAACTCCAATAGCGGGCATTGTGCTGAATGCTAAGAAGCAGGTCTGGTAATCTGATAGAGAATTTCAAGTTGAAAAAGGTAAAGACTTAAGGTGATGCACTTAAATATTCTCACTGCCCACATTTTTCCAATGCATTTTACAGGAGTTTCTATAATAGAAATGACATCCCAGCCATTGTTCTGACTCTAATATAGTGAGTCTAATAATTTAGTTGAGTCTTCTCAGAGACCCACGAAAGAGGTCATGGTACTACATGCTCCCATCTCTCTTCCATATCATGGGAGTTTGCAGCTTAGACATTATCAGTTACAAGAAGACCATCATGAAATTGTTATGGATCTTGAGAAACTATTAGGTAGCAATTCACTATGAAACAGAACTAAACCAAAACACAGCCATGTGCCTGTCCTTTCAGCATTAGAGTTAACATCTCTGTCTTAATGAAACTTAAAACATAAAATATTCTGGCAGAAAAGATGCTGGGTAAGTGTAAAGTATGATGATGGCTGCTGCTGATGCTTCTGTGACATTTGGACAACTTAAACCATATGGCTGAAACTCTAGATAAGTATAATTTTAGGTTGATTTTGTTTCAGAGCACTTGGAGGTCTGAATTAGGAGCCAAATCAAATCGCAGAAATAGGTGTATTTCAAAAAAAAAAAAAAAAAGGGAAGGGATATGTGTTGTGTTTTAGTTGACCCAGTTAACAAATCACTGTCTGAAATCAGATAGTAGCATGTAAAGGAATGTTTCAATATCCAAGAACTTTGCCTCAGGCTATCTGCCTTTCTGACTCCTTGAAAGCATGAAGTAATGTTAACTTTACCCTTACTTGAGCATGAAGAGTAATCTGATTTGGGGGCCCTTCTTAAGACTCATTCTACTTTAAGAGATCACGGATCAACGGTTAGTGCCTCAGTTGCTACCCTCAAGCCCATGGGCTTCACATTTTAGATATTTACTTTCTTTCTCATTCCTTTCATGGAGAGAAGCTTAAAGAAAACTAGCTCCAGAAATGTGCAAACAATTGTTGCTCAACTCTCATGACTCACTTAACCTGCACTTAAGTTGTTTATACCAAGTGCTAGGCTTTGTTCTAAGGACTTTATAAATAGTGATACATTTAGCCCTTGCAACAATCCTGTAAGGTAGTTAGTTACTCTGGTTATCCTTACTTTACATACAGATGAAAAGACTGTGGGATAGAGAAGTGAAGTAATTTGTCCAGGGACCCACAGCTGCGAAGTAGTAGACCTCATACCCAAACAGACTAGCTCCCGGTCTTGCTCTGAACTACCATGCTCTGCTACTCCTCCAAGGACTCATTTTTACTTCTGTCAAAACTGTCGAAGCAAAGGAGGGGGAAAAACATAGAATCTTTCTGGAAAGAGGTTTTCAACAGGAATATTTGCTTTTAGCAGGGGAAGCACTCTAAGATTGGTGTTAGTCATAGCCCTATGGATAGCAGAGCATATGCCCAGTCAAAACCTCTCTGCTTCCTGGGATGCAAATGGCCTCATAATATTTAAGTCCATGCTTTTTAAATAGCTGAGCAGAATCCAATAATTACCTTGCTTATCTTGTCCTTTTGTCTGAGATGAGGGAAGATGTTATAAACAGGAAGTTGCAAATTTTATCAGCTCCAGTTTATACAAGAAACTCAGGTTGCTGCTTAGAACAAAATCATGACCAATCAGGTGGGTCTTTTAAATCTTCTCCAAAGGCAAAGGCTCAGGCTGTGAAATCATAAAATCGCTAGGGAAAAGGAATTTCATAGTATAAACCTTTCAGCATTAAGTCTCAAAAGTCTCAACCCTGAGAATCTTTATAAAGAATCTGAGTTGATTCCAGCCACTATGGTATCTAGAAAAGCACATGAGATGGGAGAAGGTGAAATGTAGTAACGAAAACCCCTCAACTCCTGCAGTGCTTTTCTGTCCTTACCTTTCATTCTGCTGCTTAACAACACAGTATCATGTTGTATGTACTGATCTGGTCCTATGTGTGTTTTTGCTCTCTCTCCAGCTGGATAGTAAAGGCTTACTTGAGCACTGGTTAGCACTTTGTATACCATTGGCACCTCTCAATGACACAATGCAGACATAGAGATGGGTTGGTTCTTGCATTCATTTCTTCCCGTAATTCAGTTTGAGGAACTGTATTGAGGAAAGGGCAAGAGCTTTGAAGTAAGACAGCCTGAGTGCAAATTATGTCTCTGTTACGAATGATGATCACGTGATTATGAGAAGTCCTTGGGGTCACAGCCTGGGCAGAAGCAACTTCTTTAGTGGCTACATTTGCTGTGTCAGGCACCCACAGAATTAGTAGGACAGAGCCAGCTTTCACACCCAGGCCATTGTAACTCACTTTTTTTGTGTTATATTTCTCACCTTAGACAAGTTACCTAATGTCTCTCATCTCCTTTGTCAGAATGGGGAAGCTCATGCCTACCCTGTAGGGTTCTCTGAGACTAAAGTAAGAACAAGTAAGAAAGGGGTCTATCCACTGAGCCACTCTCTTGGAAGACACTAGATAGTAATCAGTTCACCTCCCCAGCACCCAAACCCTCAAACCTATGCCTTCCTCACTGCTAACCAAACTAAGGACGATAATGTGTAATAACCTCACACTATCACGCAATCCTGTTACTAGGTCTCCTGACCAACTTTTGTTTGAGCATAGATTACTTGGGTTAGATTGTTTCTGGAAAAGCTGAAAAATCACTGAATGAGGTAAATAGAAGAATATGTTTCCTGACTTAAGGAACTGTCAGGTCAGCCAAAAATGAGTACTGAGTCAAGCCATGTGAATGATGCAGGGTGGGGCACCCCTTTCACAGGCTCCACCCTCCATACTCTGTACAGGGCTCACCAGTGCAACCTGAGCTCTCCAATTCTAAAATCAGCTGCCTCCAGATTGTCATAGGATGTCTTTTTGTTCCTGATTTTTGCCACCTCGTCTGAAATTTAATTCATTGTAGCTTTGAGATTTCATGAACAAAAATTCGTAAAAGTTCTAGTATCTTGAAACCTTCATAAACCTCAAAAGGTTTATAGCAATAACAAGTAGTACCAGTTTCAGCATTGAGAAACAGATGTCCAGTGATCGGTATCTTTCCGCATGTTGTAAAAATAAAATGTCTTGAAAGAATTCTAGAATATGCTTAAAAATTCAGAAAGGACTGCTAGATCTGGGAAGTGTCAAGTGGGTAATACTACATGTCTTCCCTCCACTTAAAAAAAAAATATATATATATATATATTTTATTTCCCTGCAGTTGTTGTGTGTGGTTTCATCAATGTGGACTGGACAGGCAAAATAATACACAGTTAGGAAAGCTTCCTCTATTTTGCAGTGGTGAAATTTCACCGCCGTCAAGCCTGCATTTCTTACTTTGCAAACTTGTCACAAACTTTCACCATAATGTCCAAGTCCCCCCTGAAGATTGTGCAAAGCGAAAATCAAAATTCTTGCACAGCTTTAATGATGACATCAGTGGTGAGAAAAAGATTATGCACGCACATACACAAATCCAGCTGGCACATGAGCATAAATAACAGTTTGGTGACAGCAGAAAAGTATTGATGCCTTTCAAATTTGATGTCTTTCCCTGAAGAAATTTGCTGATTTGCTGTGTTGAATTTAGGATAGTTCTCTCTTTTCTTGATAAATCTATTTTTTTTCTCACTTTCTTAAGTTATTATGCATTTGTAAATTGCATTTTGAAAGATCATAGTTGTCATCACCCACCCCAATTTTTCTTCTGGAGATAAACTAGGGAACTTTTTTAACCTTTATTTTGGCATTTGATGAACAGCAAGATATTAATATATTTAACAGAAACGGGAAAAATAACTTGACTAGCCAACATCAGAGCTCCAGAGATAAAAGTTTTGATAGCACCAACAAAGTAATAATACTGGTAATAATTTAGGAATATTGCATATGTTAGTATGCCTCCCATTTAAGAACTAATTATCTTTGTTTTCATCCTTAAAAACAAATTTGTTTTTTCCATTAAATATAAAAATGGTTGCACCTTCTAGCAACCCCTTCATTAAAACTATGCAGATAATGAAAACAAAGAAATTACCACATAATTGGGCCATATTACAGTTAATTTGTTATGCCTGTTTAGTCTTTAGATAATAGTTTATTTATATAAATAATTTTTTATAGTATCTTGGTGTTGTGTAGAGAAGGTACAGTGTCTAGGATGAAAGAAGCAGTGTGATTAGTTGATGAGGTGTTGACATTGCCTTTATTTTCTTATAGCTACACAGGTTGATTAGCATCATAACATTAGAATAAATCTGCATACAATTAAGATAAAACATACTGCAAAAAAAGGCACTCAGAACTTACTGGCCTGGTTCAATAAGTTCTGGTACAGCTGAAATTTTGCTTTAAACATTTTTTTCACAACTCTTCTTTTACTTTTATTTTTGGGGTGTGTTCTCTTGGACTGTTTTTCCTTACTTCCTGAAAGATACTTATATCTCTCCAGGGTGCACCATCCTACTGAGATAACTGTTCTTAGATGCTTGAAGACAAAGATGAACAACTCACTTGTGGTGTGTGGTTACCTCATTATCTCTACCCACCCTGTTGTAGGGTATTGCTTGAGCTGCGCTGAACTGTTGGCCCTGCTGGCAAACAAGCCCCTTGCAGCTCATGACACGTGTTTTCACCGTTATTTAGGCTAGCTCTACGCAGTGAGCCTGAATATGCCCTTAGGCTCCCAATGAAAAGGGAGCTTAATGATGTGTCAAAAATTGCACTACAAGGGCCCACAATAAATTCAGACTTTGTAAGTACAGGAACTAACAGGGCAGCTGAAATTTAAGGTAGTGTTTAGAATCAGACCACTAGTCATGAAGTCATTTTGAAGGGGAGTGAGAGAGAGAGAGAGAGAGAGAGAGTGAGTGAGTGTGTGTGTGTGTGTGCGCGCGCAGATAGCCCAAAACAAGAGAAGAGAATCTGTGTCAAAATAACTGAGGGAGAAAGTCAAAGGATAATTGGGAACTGTGTGTCAAAGAAGTCAAATGCACTTTTTCAAAGCAATTTGTAGAGGGAGATCTAAATGTTTAAGGTGTCCGTCAAAGAAATCACTGGCATATTTCCCAGCAAAAATAACCCCAGGTGGAAATGAAGCTGTAAAGCTGGGGAGGAAATGGCTCTGTTGTCTTGGTGAGGGTGTAGGTGACTATGCACTTGCACACTTACTTTCTTTCCCTACACGGAAGAAAGTAGAGGTGGAGCTGGACGACAATTCTCACTCCTTTGGCATGTCATGAGCACTGTCTTTTCTTAAACTAGTTTAGAACAAATAGTTTATACAAGGAGGGACTGCATTATAAAATAACTCCTAGACTTCGGTGTGAAAAGATGCAGACCTTCTATTTTCCCAAAGCAGTTGTTGAATAATGAAATCAAAGTGGAATCAATTAAGGATATCACAGAAACTGCAGAACCCTTGGGATTGTCCTAGTTTTTAGAAATCTTAATGTCCTAATCGAACATCAGCAGGCTCATTAAAGAAGCTGTCCTAGGTTGCTACTTGATCAGAAAAAGATTCCATGGAACTATCTCTTAGAACTTTCCTTTTTCCCTCCCCTCTAGCCTGAGTATTTTGGCACTCATCTTTTTATTGTTATTTGAAAGAAGTAAATACCTTTATATTTGCCAGCAGAAAATGTATGTTTATTCCATGAAATTCTTGTAGACATTTAAACTCTTCAATATCTTAACTTGAGTTTAATTTGTAAAGAGCATCTAAAAGAAAACTCATTAAAGGTTAGGTTAATTACATTACACAAAAGATTCTTACTTAAGCACTTTTGACTCCTAAAAATGGATCCAGTAGATGGAAGACTATGTTCAATTGCGAAAATGTCAGCTGTCTGTCAGCTGTGAGGAGAAAATTTTCAGTGTGTCTTTAAAGGGCACTCAAAGATTTCTAATATTAAATTTGGGAGTTTAAAATCTAAACGAAGGTCTTACAAGCATTCTTTGTAAACTGATTTTCATTATAAAAGACAAATTATTAATAATGAAAATAAAACAGACTGGAACATCATAGGTACCCCCATTTTGCACTGTTCATGGATAACCTTGACTTAACGTCATCAGCTATGTACTGTATCGGCCTATCATCATATAGTGGTCTAGGATTTTTCTTGGCATTCCTACTTCTAATCATGATTCTCAGTATTCAGTCCACTGGCAATGATGACTGTTTTACTAATATTGGTGTTGAGTTCTTAATGTGGCATGGCCCTTCAGTAGCCTGCACTTGAAAGGAGAAGTCTGTGGCACCATGTGTTCCTCCATAATCTAACAGCATTCAATAAATGTTAGCTAATTGGCAGCAGTGGAATGAAAATCCAGAGACTTTCCTTTATTTATATCTAGATATTGGCTTGGATCTGGATCTAATTATCTTTAATTTGTTAATGTTTTACCATTTACAAAACATGTTCACATGCATTATCTTCAAAGCAATCTCACATGATTGGTCAGGCCACCGTTTACCGAGAGTGGCCCACTTCGTGGGCAGTGGACTCGGGGCTGAAGCTGGAGCCAAACCCAGCGCTTGCTTCACTGTTCTGCGGTTCCTCTCAGTTGTTAGGAAGAGCCAGTGTAACTTAAATGAGTGTTCTTGTCTGTGTTTTGAAATTTCTCCCATGGAGAGAAGGAAAGACAAGGAAAGGAACCAAGAGTGTGAGCATGACATAGTGTTTCCATGTGGAAACACAAGGAATGTTCACCCCCAAACATACAGTTCCTCCATGAGGAACCAACTTAATAAAAAGCTAGATTTGGGCTAGGAATAAAAAATCAAAACTTAAAGAAATTTTCATATTTGGAATGTCCAATTAAATAAGATATACAGAAATTAACAATTACCTAGCCTAATTTCCTCAAGGACTATCAGTATGACAGCTATTAAATCTTAAACATACCAGTATTTCCAGCTGGTAATGTCAAACACCTAGCTGATTCCAATGTGAACTGTTAAAACCCCATAGCATTCCTTAATCTATAGCAGATCCTTTAAAATTTCAGGGGACAAGCAACCTTCATTTGAAAAATCTTAAATTTAAAGGTAAAAAAAGAGGAAGCTATTTCCTAATAAAGGAAATGCGACTTTTAAAGTTTTTTGAAGAGTTAATTATACATTCAAATTCCAGGGATAATTTATTCTGATGTGCAATAGCCCGTGTATTATAAATGGCTGTACTTCTTGAGAGTGATTTTTTTTCACATTTACCTTTTATGTGCCTGGCTATAGGAGGACATTAAAAAGGGTTATTTTCTTGGCCTGGGGTCAGAAAAACAAAATAATTTGGCTTTGGTTTTGTATATTTGTATACTTGAAATTTCTTTTTGTTCACCCCTATGGATGGTAACAGAGAAGAATTTATTTGGAGTAAAAAATATACCAGGCTCTTTCCTGGAGATGAACATAATGAAACCTCCATGAATTCTGCCCCTGCTAAGTCATACGCTAGAAAAATCATTTTTCCCAAAATGGTAGCATCTACTTGGGTTGAGAGCAGAAACACAAAACAGGATTAATAACAATAGAGAGTAGCATATACTTGTGCAAAGGAGTGGTTCAGACAAGAAGATGTGCAGAGTTTGTAGTGAAGAGTTGGTGTTTGTGTATTGCTAATACTCAGGGCTAAAAGTTAAAGAAAAAAAATCATGTGGGAGTTCAGACATTTATATGCTTTTGAGGCCAAGTTGTGAACACATGCCATCCCTGTTCTATGTTCCTTCTTTCCTCTGTTACCTTTCATTCCTTTTCTCTACCTTACTTTTTAAAAAATAATTAAACCTTTTAAAAAATTATATGACAAAAAAATTATATGGCAAACAATATAATTAGTTTCAGATGTACAACATAGTGATGAGATGTTTATATAACTTATGAGGTGATCACCCTGATAAATCTAGCACCCATCTAATAGCATACATATAAATTACAATATTATTGACTATATTCTTTATGCTATACCTTATACGCCAATGACTATTCTGTAACTACCAATTTTTACTTCTTAATCCCTTCCCTCTTTTCACCTATCCTCCTAACCCGACTCCCATGTAGCAGCCATCAGAATGTTCTCTGTATTTATGAATTCTTTTCTGTTTTCTTTATTCATTTATTTTGTTCTTTAGATTACACATATAAATGAAATCCTATGGCATTGGTCTTTCTTTGTTTGACTTAATCCACTGAGTATAGCGGCCCCTAGGTCCATCCATATTGTTGCAAATGGCAAGATATTTTTTTTTACGGTTAAGTAATATTTCATTGTATATATGTACCACCTCCTTTTTATTTGTTCATTGATGGACCGGCCATACCACCCCCCTCCACCCCAGGTTGCCTCTAGATCTTGGCTATTGTAAATAATGGTGCAATGAACATATGGATGCACATGTTCTTCGAAGTAGTGTTTTGGGTTTCTTCTGATAAATACCCAGAAGTGGGATTACTGTCCTTCTTTGTCTCTTGCGATAGCCTTTGTTTTAAAAAGTATTTTGTCTAGTATAAGTATGGCCACCCAGCTTTTTTCCCCATTTTTATGAAATATCTATTTCCATTCCTTTATTTTCAGTCTGTCTGTGGCATCTGATCTGAAATGAGTCTCTTGTAGGCTGCATGTGGAAAGATCTTGTTTTCTTATCCATTCAGCCATCCTATCTTTTGATTGGAGCATTTAATCCATTTACATTCTTTCTCCTTTCTCCTTCCTTCTTTCTCTTTCTTCTTACCCTCTAACACAGGGGTGTCCAACCTTTTGGTGTTCTGGGCCACTTTGGAAGAAGAATTGTCTTGGGCCATGTATAAAATACTCTAACACTAACGATAGTTGATGAGCTTTTTAAAAATCACAAACACATCACAAAAAAATCTTACAATGTTTTAAGAAAGTTTACAATTTGTGTTGGTTCACATTCAAAGCCATCTTCGGGTAAGGGTTGGACAAGCTTGCTCTAACATTGCTTATAATCCTGGTTTGGTGATAATAAACTCCTTTAGCTTTTTCTTGTCTGGGAAGGTCTTTATCTGTCCTTCAGTTCTAAATGATAGCTTTGATACATAGAGTAATCTTGGTTGAAGGTCGTTGCTTTTCATCATATTGAATGATTTCATGCCAATCCCTTCTGGCCTGCAAAGTTTCTGTTGAGAAATCAGCTGACAGTCTTATGGGAGCTTCCTTGTAGGTAAATAACTGCTTTTCTCTTGCTGCTTTTAAGATTCTTTCTTGGTCCTTAAGCTTTGGGAGTTTTATTATGATAAGTCTTTGTATGGACCTCTTTGGGTTCATTTTGTTTGGAACTCTGTGAAAAACTTCACAGAGGAAGTCCTGGGCTTATAAATCTATTTCCTTTACCATGTTAGGGAAGTTTTTCATCATTATTTCTTCAAACAGGTTTTTAAATTTTTACACTCTTCTTCTTCTCCTGGCGCACCTACAATGCAAATGTTGGTATGTTTGATGTTCCAGAAGCCCCTTAAACTATCCTCATTTATTTTGTTGTTGTTGTTCTTTTTGCTGTTCTGATTGGGTGTTTTCTGCTACCTTTCCTTCTAAATTGCTGATTCCCTCCAAGCTATTCTTCATTTTAGGTGTTGTATTCTTCATTTGGTTCTCTTTTCTGTTTTCTATCTTCATTTGTTTCCTATCTTTTTTTTTTTTAATGAAGTTCTCACTGAACTCATTGAGTGTCCTTATAACCAGTGTTTTGAACTCTGCATCTTAGAGATTGCTTGCCTCCATTTTGTTTAGTTCTTTTTCTGTAGCTTTTTTCTGTTCTTTCATTTGGAACATGTTTCTTTGTCTCCTCATTTTGTCTGCATCCTTGTGTTCGTTTCTATATATTAGGTAGAGCTGCTTTGTCTCCCAGTCTTAGTAGAATGGCCTTATGTAGTAGGTGTCCTATAGGGTCCAGAAGTGCAGTCTCCCTGGTCACCTGAGCTGGGTGCTACAGGCATGTTCCTAGTGTGGGTTGTGTGTGTCCTCATGTTGTGGTTGAGCATTGGTTACTGTTTGCATGTCAGTGGGAGGGAATGATCCTCAGGCTGATTGGATTGTAAAGACTTCCTGTGACTACAATGAATGAGCTGTTGTGCAGGGACTGACCCTACGAAGCAGTATTCCCTTTTGCAAGGCTCTGGTGCCTTCTCAGTCTGCCCTTAGGGTGTGTCATCTACAGAGGCACCTGGATGATGCTCTAGTGGGGTCTGAAGCTCACCATCTGGCATGCCAGTCTGGGGGCCTCCTGGAAGGGACTGCACTGCAGGCCACGTTCAGCTGTCACCTGTGCCCTGCCCAGGGTCACTTGGAACGAGCTAGAGAACAATTCGTGGATGGCTGCCACTAACACTGGGCTCGGAGGTATCTGGGAGAGGCTAAGCCACTACCTGAGGCCATGTGCTGCTACTGCTGGGCTTGGGACTGCTTAGCAAGAAATATGGGACAGGCACAGGGCCAGGTGCTGCTTGTTTAGGGTTCGTGAATTTCAGAAATTTTAGCAAAGTTCACAGCATGAGGCAAGACATATCATTTGTATAAAGAAGCCACTGCAAGCAGCTTGGTGTGCCCGCAAGTTGGAAGTGGAGGGGGAAGTGTCTCAGGGAATCACCAGGGCAGGATGAACAGTGTTAGCTGGATTGATGGAGACTCAGATAGGGTGTTCACCTGCATCTGCATGCTGGATAGGGGGAGGGCTCAACAAAGGAAGAGTGGCTCCTGCCAATACTTCTGACTGGGAGAAAGCTGCCCCTCCAGCCCTCACCCTGAAACCAGAGAACTTCCTCCCCATATGTCCCTGGCACTTTTTGAGCCACTCTGCCAGCTCTGGAGCTCAGAGCAAGTGAGTCCATCAGTAAGTTTGTGTGTGGGCCCTTTAAGAGCACTGCAGCCATCCTCTGGCTCACTCAGCCACAACCTTTGCTGGTTTTCAGAGCCAGAAGTTGGGAGGACTTCTCTTTCTACGACTAGATCCCTGGGCTGGGGAGCCTAGTGTGTGGCTGGGACCCCTCACTCCTTAGTGGAGCACCTCCACAGCTGAGATACCCCTTCTGATTTTTAAATGCCATGAGTAGGTGTGGGGCTAGTCAATTCCGCATCTAAGCTCCTCCTACTCATCTCTTCATGGCTTCTTCTGTATATTAGTTGCAGGACTTCTGTTTGTATAGACTACAGATGATTCTAAGTGATGGTGTTTCTGTAGTTTAGTTGTAATTTTGATGTGGTCATGGGAAGATGCAAGCCCAGTGCTTACCTACTCTACCATCTTGACCAGAAATCATACCTTTCTTTTCTTCCTTCTGTTTTTACTTGCTCCTTTCATTTAGACTTTCTTCTATATTTTTTCTTTCTCCCATGTCTCCTTTTCTTCTCATTCTATTGTGCCCATCTCTTCTTTTTAACTGGTCATGATGAGTTGAGGAAGCACATGCACTGTGGTGGAGTTCAGATTCTGGAGTCAGCCAGAAATCTGACTCTGCTGTGTCAACTTGGGTATTTTATTTAACCTCTCTGAGCCTCATTTTCTTCATCTGTAAGATGGGACTAATAATAGAACCTAATTCACAGTTACTGTAAGAATTAAAAGAGAAAATATCACATAATGCCAGTTAGCACAGCTCATGAAACTAAACGCCTAATAAATGAAGACTTCTTATTTGAGTTCTATTATATCCTATCTCATTCCAGAAAAATAATAGAAGTGGATTACAAAAATACATGAAGTATAACAAGTGAAAGTGCAAGTAAAGGAATTATAATGATGGCCAGAGAGTGGGGAGAATAAATAAGATGATATTAGTGAGGAAGATGGCACGTAAAATGCATAGGTCAAGTATAGACAGAATAAGGTCAAAATTTGGAATCTGGGCTTCCCAGAAAGTCAATAAAGACAATCACTGTCAGTTACATAATTCACAATCTCCTTAATATTTTTATATGATGCCTGTTAGTTGCTCAGTGAAAGCCCAGCTATTTCCGGTAATAAGACCTCAAAAATTTTTATTCAAGAACCTACATAAAGTTGACTCCGAATAATGTGAACTAAATGTCCAGTTAAAACAATGCTGTATTTCATAGAATTTTTTCTTCTAATTTCCCTTAGTGGAGGCTGCTGCAACACTGAATGTAATTCAGTAAAAGCAACTCTTGCTCTGTATACAGGGCATGACCTTTGGTTTGAATTGTGACTCTGCCATGGACTTGCTGAGGGGTCTTCAGCAAGTGATTTAAGGGTGCTACAATTATTTTCTTACATGCAAAATAGAAATATTAACCCCTATTTTGCACAATTGTTTTTAAGATGATTACTAATGTATTAAAAGCACTTAACTCAGTGCTAGGCACATGATCACAAATGATAACTATTATTTTGAGATGGCATAGCAATGGAGTTTCAATATGTTGCTCTCAAATGGTTTGCCTAAATCCAAAGTAAAATTGAGAAGATCTAAAAGGAAGTGTATGTCCTTCAGGCAACCTTCCATAAATACGATTTCTCGTGATTTTTGATAGACTCCGGGCAGCAAGCATTCAGCATTATCCTCTTTTGACAAGTACTTGGAGTGCAAATATTCTGTTGCCAATTAGGGACAGACCATGCTTTCAGCCTCAGCTGAGATGGGAACATAGCTGACAACTCTCTTAAAAGTTGAGAAGCCGAACCAAAACATACGTCTGTAAAATGCCACCTCGCCTCCACATGGACATGGGCTGAGAATGGGACAAGATTTTTCTCACAAGCCTCAAAATTCTATGCCAAAGAGCATGGCTGTGATTATTTTAGCCTGCAAAAAAAAATGTTAAAGAGTGTTATGAAACTCCCACTACCATAGGCATAAAGAGGGTCCCATTAGTGCCCTCGCAGAACAGCTAACCTTAGAACTTCCTGTGAATCCTTACCCTAAACATGCAACCTTAGGTGACAAAATCCTGTTCAGTATGGTTAGCTATAAGTGAGTTCAGTACTACAGAGGATCTGCCAAAAGGATATGTTGGGGTTTTAGGATGATTAATCTTAATGCCGTTTTTAATACTAACTAAATAGTAGGCTGTTTGGTTTTTAAGCTTACACCTATTTTGTGACAATAAAACTATGACAGTACTTTAGGAAATGCTTTTCCTTTCTTGTCTTTTTGCTCTGCTTTTTTTCTCTTCTCTTTTCAATCAAAAGCAATAAAGCATTAAGGGATAATTTTTTTAATGTCAGCTAGGGTGAAGGGTAGAACACATCCTGTTTTATGTCAGGGGAAATTTCTTTTCGTCAAGACAACTTGCCCATAAAACCCAACTCAAGATGACAGAGAGGGACAGGTTGTATAGGATCCTTAATTTTTGGAGATTGAGAGGACCTTGTGCAGCTTGTTTATAGTGAATTCCTATTCATTTTGCCAAGTCCCAGAATGAACCATCTGAAAGCATAGTTTGTGGCTAATTATCTAAAAGGTAAAATTGTTAGTGGTAGAACACTCTGCCTGCCATCTACCTGCTCCTCAGATAAAATTTTAGCCTGAGAAGGTTGACTTACAAATTATTATGGTGGAAACTGGCCCAGAGTGTCTAATGATATTAAACTAAAAAAGGTTGATAATTTTGGAGAACAAGTAATCATCTCTTTTTAATGAGCTGGTCACACTGGGCCTATTGCCTACAGTTGAAGTTGCTATAGATGAACAAATCTGCAAGGATTGGAAACCACCCTTAAGCAGATCTGACTGCAGGAAATGTTCTCAGAAGATTTTATCTCAGCCTTTCTGAACAACTGTACTGTGTGAAGAGTGTTACTGGAAGCCAATCAGAGAAACACAGGAGGACAAATTTGAAGTAATCTCTATAAAATGTGGGGAAAGGAACTTAGCCAGTCAATTGAGATCTCACTCCATTTACACCTCAGTAGACTTATGTCCTGAAAAGAATCCCTTGTTCTGCATTCTGAGAACTTAACAGACAAACTCAGTTTCTTCTATACAGCATACCTAAATTTTCTAAAACAATGAGAGAAATGGAATCTGGTTGTTTGCTTTCAGATTCTATTTTATTTAGTCATCCTACTTTTCTGACCACTACTAGTCAAACAGGTACCAGGAAAGTAAGCTCTCCTATCCCATTTTTCAAAACACAGAAGGGGTAGAGATGGTTTTAATTTACTAAGAGACTGTTGAAAAGAAGAAAGGTGGCCTCCCTTCATTAAAGTCTCACCCACATAACTAGTTTCTTCTCCTTCTGACTGGAGGAGAAAAGGGATGGTTGGCATGACAGCTACCAGAAAGAGAATAACTGTGCCCCTCAGCTTACTTTATCGATTTTATGGTCTGTTGTCTGGGAAGCCTCTGTGATATAATGTGACCTTCGTCTGGCCCATTGATGGTGTTGGAAAAGGAGTGAAAACCTCTGATAAATGTTCATAACATTTCCCTAAATGAACTGATCATCAAAAACATGAGGGAAAATATAAAAATACAGATTCCAGGGCCTCATTGCCAGATACTCTAATTAAGTCAGTCTGGTGGGGGCCGGAGTGGTGGATGACTTCTGAATTAAAAAAACAAAAAAACAAACAAAACTATACAAATTACATTGAAATGTTTTTAACCTTCTTTTGTATGTATATGTATGGTAGGCCGAAAGATACTTTGAGACACATTTGGGTTTAGGGGCTCAAATGATTTAATCAGAACTCAGATTTTTGTTATTTCTTGGCTTGGTTTTCACTCTATGAGCATTGATCTGAGGCAGGATTTCCCCAATGTGACAATCACACCCAAGGTTGAAATTTGTTTAGCTTTTGGTAAGGAGAAAAAGAGAGATTCTCCTTCTCACTAGGCTCAAAAGCCCAGAGTTGAGTCTCTCTTGTTCTGCTTGGCCCATCCTCGAATCAGTGACTATGACCGGGAGCAGGTACTACCCTCCATTGACCAGGACTTGGTCAAATGTCCATCCCTCTGCAACCAGAGGTGAAATAAGCCCCATCAGAAACCATCAACTGAGAGTGGTGGAGGGTTTCCACAAGTAAATTCAGGGTGCCGAGTAAAGAAATAAGAGATTTCAACAATAGATTGAAAGTGAATGACCAACAGTCCTAATAAAAGAAATGATCATGATATATTTGAACCAGAAATCATGAGAATGATTCACTGATTTTTTTTTTTTTTATGGGACTAGTGCTCTCCCACTCTCCCTCCCCACACCAACTTCTTCTGTTGCAGATCAAGTCAGACTAATACAACTAAAACTTACCTAGAATTGAGGTTCAAATATAGTAAAAGAAACAACAATGAAAGCAACAACAACAACAAAAGAGCCAACACTGTACTTTTTTGGGTACCCAGTACATCATGGGACTAAGACCCTTACAATTGTCAAAAAGATGGTAGAGAAAAGCTATGATGTAGTAAATTTCAACTACTTCTATATGACAGGCCAGTCACATTTTAGCTGTGCCAAGGCACTGGGTGAATCTTAAGGATGTGCAGAGATAAGAAGAGGTTTTCAGCAAAGTATAGGATTTCCCTGTTGCAGGTTTTCAGTATCAGTTATCAAGAACATTCCTTATCTTTGACACCATTTATATCTTTAACACAGTCTTATAACTAGATCTTTAAATGGGAAGGGAGTAGTTTTTAAAACAGATCAATAAAATGATGCCTTTAAATCACATACTATAAGAATATTCTTTTACATTTATTAAGCTTTGAAAACATATTTGGAATCTTTTCATATGATCTTGAAGAGAGACTACAAAAATTATTTAAAACTCTGTCAAATTTTACCACTTTATTTCTGGAAATAAGATAGTGAAGTAAGGATTAAAAATGATGGTTAATACACATGTTAGAAAATACTTCCTTAACCTGAAACTCAACTTTTCTATCTGCAGTATGGGGATAAAAATAATTAAAAATTATGAAGGGGAAAAAAGTTGAATTATTCCTTGGGGCATAGAAATGCTTAGATATAATTATTCCTCCACAGTAATAATTTTATTTAATTAAATTTATTTAAAGTAGGCTTCATTTTCAATTCATATTAAGAAATAATAAAAATCCTTAACTATATTAAACAGTACTATATTAATCCTGTGTAAAATTATTTCCTTAGAAGTGAGATAAACTATATCATTAACAGTACTTAATGAACTTTCACATTATAATTGAATTGATATTTCCATTGTACAGTTGAGAGAAAGAGCCCTATAAATAATCACTTAATATTTATGGATACATAGTACTTGTGGGATAAATAAGTAAAAGTATAGATAAATATAGATATGATACAAATAGAAACTATATACACACATCTAATGTTATATCCAGATACACAAACATCTTATGTTATATTCATACACACACTTGGTAAATGTATTTATGCATAACCTATTTTCCCTGAACACTAAAATGTTTCAGCTGATTTAAGGTTCTCATGCATAAAGTTTCTCAATAGAAAAAAAAAATAGCCAGTCATTTTGTGGGAGAAATCTTAGGACACATTTTTCAGGCCTTATGATTTACCTTTTCACAGTGTTCCCTTTTAGGCTCTGCCTCTCTATCTGCTTGCTAGTTACCCTTTATTTTGCACAAATCAGCCATAAAGGACAAGGAAACAAAACTATAGACACAATTCAGAGAGTTTCCTAATAGATGGTGTGGTACATGTCTGTTATATTGCCCTCTCTTTGACATTAATCCTAAATCCATTAACTTCTGCTGTAATTTGCAATGGGGTACTCTTTTCTAGTGATATTTGGAAGCCATACACCTCTCTGACTCCTCAAGATGCAGCTAGAGCTAGAAAAGAGGAAGCATACCATTTCCTCTTACACTCACAAACACTGAATCCAGTGTTGCCACTGAGTTGGTGTCTTTATCAGAGTGAGAAACGTCATGAACACTTTTGGACGGAAGTGTGGTCAAACATGTCTGAAAGGCCACAACACAAATGAGAGAAGTGCAGTGCTGCCACACCCGCGAGCTTCTGAAAGGCGAGCTGGATTCTGCCCAGTGCCATGCATGCACTCGGAGGACAAACCCACACCTGTCGCCCTGAAAGATAGAATAGCTCCATGGCACTGACAGCGGGACAGGGAGCCAGTTTAGATTGCAGCGATGATAGAGAGAGACAATGGCTATAAAAACAATGGGAATACTGCCAGGGCTCACCTACTTCTCTGTGCTTGATAGAATTTAGTTCACATATGAACACATAGATTAAGCTTTATCATGAAAAAAAAAAAAACTTTAACGTATGCTGCAATATAGGAAGATACAGGATTATCCTAGAGTTTTAGAAGTGCTTGAATAAAAACAGTTTGAAGCGGTTTTCAGATTTATTTCACTCTTCCTGCTGTGTTCAGCAATTTTCATTTCTATTTTTTTGATGTAATATCCCGAGAAAAACAGACCCAACCAACCAAAGGGAGCTGCTGACTCTTGCTGACCAGAAAAATAAAACAAATCCCTCCTAACGTTTGCCTGTTGTTTTGGGGGATGGAAGTACAGGGTGGGAAGTTTCATTTCCTGCTAGGTGGTACTGTTAGTTAACTTGGTAATAGAGATCACTGAGGAATGCAGATGAAAACCCAAGACTGTAGATCCAAATTAAAAGAACTCCCCAGCATGATTACAAAGTAAGGAAACTGTCATATTCCTCCAGGACTGCTCTCTTCTGGGCAGGGAAGATGATCTTGTATGTTCTATCCTCATTCTTTAGTACTAAGGTTTGTTCTGTTTGACTATATTTAACTTTTTTTTCTTTCAGCCTGTTGCTTTAAGCTGTCCTTCTCTATTTTTTCCCATATTTTTTTTCTCTGAGTTTTCTTTAGTAATTTTTTGGACACTTTCAGCTATTTCTAATCAGAGAGTAAGAAATTCAATATTTTCTTCGTCAAAATTGATCATATTTTTATGGGAATTTAGAACTAATTGCATAATAGTCTCACCTTAGGATGGTAGCCTTTTATTACCATTTTTCATCACCTGCCTCTAGGACTTTGGTTTCCTAATTATAAGTAGCAATGATTGATGATAATGTTTGCTTTAGCTATTTCGTAATAGCCTTTGTGTAACTTCTCTGAACTCAAAGGAGCAGCAACTGTCATAAAAATCATTATAGACAGTGTCAGCAACTAGCATTTTAAATATTTTTAGATTGTTGGCAAGATACGAGATCTGACAGTTAAGTTCGTGAACTCATCCTAGGAAAAGTGCTACATACCTCATTGCTGAATATCATTACGGTCACCTTGGAAGTACTCCCCTTGGGAAGCTGTGCACTGATGCCAGTGCTTAGCCCACCCTTCAAAGCAATTTTGGAACTCTCTGGAATCGCCATCAGAGTTGTCGTCCTATTACCCTTGATGTCCTGAATGTCATCAAAATGTCTTGCTTTCAATATTTCCTTTATCTTCAGGTAAATAAAAAAGTCATTGGGGGCCAGATTAGGTGAGTAAGGAGGGTGTTCCAATACAGTTACGTTAGTCCTGGCTAAAAACTCCCTCCTTGTGAGCTGCTGCATTGTCATGATGAAAGAGCCGTGAGTTGTTGGCAAAAAGTTCAGGTCCTTTTTGTCTTAACTCTTTCACGCTGCCTTTTCAGCTCTTCCAAATAGTAAACTGGGTTGACTATTTGTCCAGTTGGTACAAATTCATAATAACAATCCCTCTGATAACAAATATATGGTGATGGAAAAAGAACTCACACTGGGTGGTGAACATATAATGCAACAAACAGAAGATGCACTGTAGAATTGTACACCTAGAACCTATGTAATTCTTGCTAACCAATGTCACCCCAATAAGTCTAATAATAAAAAAATGTATTTTAAAATGTTAGTTCAAGAGTCAAAATAATGTTGCTAACGGAACCTTTTTGGTCATGGAGGTTTAGCTGACTTCAATTGTGTACTTAGCTGCTTTGTTTTAGGGTCGGTTGTATTGATATGACCATGTTTCATCACCGGTGATAACATGGCTCAAAACATTGTCTTGCCTCTCCAAAAGGTCTTAGCAAATTTTGAATCTCCTTTGCTTTTTTTGTTCATCGGTGAACTCCTTTGGGATCATTTTTGCACACATCTTTCTTAGGCCAAGATTTTCCGTTAAGATTTTCCTGTTTCTCCATCAGTATTTACTTGGTCTGCTATGCTTCTCACAGTCAGCCGATGATTTTGGCACACAATTTGATGAATTTTTGTGATGTTTTCTTCAGTTCTATTTGTTACTGGCTGCCCTGACCTCTGTTCATCAGTGACACTTTCCTCGGAAAAATGTTTATTTGTACACTGCCATTTTCTTCATGGCATTATCCCCGTAAACTTGGACTAATTCGTGCCTACTTTTACTTACACTCTTGCCAAGTTTACAAGAAATTTAATGTTTGTTCGTTGCTCTAATTCAAGCTGACATTCTCACTACAGCACACACAAACATGCAACAACAATAATGAGCACCACTCAGCAAGACACACCACATGCTGACCCGAACACAGCTGCGAGATCCAGATATGCCAAGGTTATGACACCTTACCGAGTTGTTCGTACAGTGCTGCCAACGTAATCGCACGGTGGCAAGTTCATGAACTTAATTGTCAGACCTCGTACGTCCAACATCTATGATCATTCAGTGCCTCTGCCTAGTTTCTCTCAGTTCTTTGGATTGGAATTTACCTCCACAGAAGTCATCACTTTTTATTTTAAACAACTTCACTGAAGTATAATTTATATACCATAAAATCACTTGTTTTAAGTGTCTAATTCACTAATTGTTAGTAAATTTACAGACTTATATAATCATCCCTCGTGCCAGTTATAGTCACTCCTGTTGGAACCTCAAGCCTTTCTCAACCACTTGTCTGTTTCCTATCTCTATTGATGTACCTTTTCTGGACATTTCACATAAATGGAATCTTACAAATACAGTCTTTTACATCTGACTTTTTTCATTTAGCATAGTGTCCCGAGTCCATGATATGGAATGTGTCACTAGTGTCTTTTTATTGTTATATTGTATGGATATAACACATTTTGATTACCCGATTACCAGTCGATAAACCATTGGGTTGCTTCCATTTTGAGAGTATCATGAATAATGCTGTTATAAATGAGCATTCATGTGCAAGTCTTTATGTGGGTATATGTTTTCATGTCTCTTAGGTAGATAACTAGCAATGGAATTGTTGGTTGATAAGTTGGTTTATGTTTTCAAGAAACTGACAGACAGTTTTCCAAAGTTACTGCGCCATTTTATATCCTCAATAGCAAGGTGTGAGAGTTCCAGTTTCTATCTTCACCATTTACTATCTGCCTTGATTACTGCCCTTCTAGTGGGTGTAAGCAGTATCTCTCTGTACTTTAATTTACATTTCCCTAGTGACTAATGATGTTTACCATCCTTTTATGTGCTTGTGAGCCATTCATGTGTTTTCCTTGGTGAAGTATCCAAATCCTGGTTATGCATTTTTTAAATTGGGTTTTTGTCTTTATATTATTAAGTTTTAAGTGTTCTTTATATACTCTGGATACAAATTCTCTATCGGGCACATAGATGATTTGCAATTATTTTTGCCCTGTATGTGGCTTCTCTTTGTGTTTCTTTTTTAGTAGTGTGTTTTGAAGCATATATGTTTTTTACTTTAATAAAATCTAATTCTTAAACACATATTTAGACCATGCTTTTGGTGCTCTATCTATAAATTCTTTGCCTAGCCCACAGTCACAACTATTTTCTCCTATGATTTCTTCTAAATTTTTATAGTTTTAGCTCTATGATGAATTTTGTATTAGCTTGTATACTTGGTAATTTTATTACTTTTAAAGATAGATACATTTGTACCATCTTGCTCATGCCCACAAGTATACCTGAAAGTATCTTTGGAAAAGTGCTGAAGGCAAGTAGAAGCGGGTAGTTTTTGGAATATTTGACCTAATCTCAAACTGTACCACCTTTTGGTTAATACTTAAATTTACTTTTTGAAATAGCCACTTCTTAATAACCCATATTTTTCTGTGAGAGAATGGTAAATTCTAGAGAGTTCATAATCCTCCTGGACCTGGTGAATAATTTAGATGTTGAGTGAAGTGTAGTCTATTAAGTCACTGTCCCAATACTGAAAATCCAGGTAAAGCAACAAGAAACTGATGATCATCCCAAGAGAGTTTAATATCAGAGTTATTCCATCTGAGTCTGCGGCCTTACCACCCTGAACACGCCCGATCTCGTCTGATCTCAGAAGCTAAGCAGGGTCGGGCCTGGTTAGTACTTGGATGGGAGAATTATTCCATCTAAACCTATGATTCTCCCTTCTTAATACACTCTTTTATTTAAACAGAATTCAATATTTAGTTATTCAGGAAAATTGATAAAACCAACACACTGGTGGAAAAACTTTTTAAAATCTTGATTTAAAAAACACTCAAAAAACTCTAAGTGTTGAGGATCATACACCAGTACCGTGTGGCTGAACAAAATCTGTCCACTTCCCCACTCCCCACAAGTCATTTTAAAAATGAAATTTTATAGGCAATCAAATGCAACAACAAAAATGCCTGAAGGATAATGCATCTCAGCATCTCCACGTCAATGCAATGAAAGCTTTCCTGAAAATGAAATGGCCTTCTTTTAGAACACTGGAATCCTTAACTACCAGACATTTCAGGAACTATTTTGGCTGAAAATGATAGAGATTTTTCTTTTTCGTAATTTTTATTACAGTAGAAATGGTTTTTGTATTTCTAACAGTTTGACAAGAGCTAATTACAATGCACTCATCTGTTTTGCGGACTAATTTGAGCCATCGAGCATCAACACCATAGACATGCAGCAGCACTGCAAATGATACGCATGCTTCCCTTGCTCCAAGAATTTGTACTTGCTATAAAAGAAAACAGATTTGGACAGCCCTGAAAAAGTTGGGTTTGGTTTGAAGAAAACATTTCAGAATTACATTAGAGCTGGCCTACAAGTGAACTAAAAATACCTGCTCATCTCAGTGGTCTTGGCCCAGGGCCTTTCCTTTTACTGTAAAAGTCAGGCTGTTTGAACAGTTGGAGTTCGGCTTGCTTGCTGTCTAAACTAGTGTTCTCTGATAACTTCTGTTACCATTGAAACACAAGCTCTGTTGCATTTAAGAGAATGTTTAGAGATGTGGAAAATAGCCAAGAGAAATGTATACTTAGTGTTCAAACCTCTAGGCTTCCCGTCAGTAACTAGACCATTTAGATCTGTTAAGAAATGGGAGAAAGACATTCATCAGTAAACATTACACAGCAAGGGTAAAAGATGGAATGGAGTAAAGGAGGCTGTTAAAATCAGCCTAAGATGATTATTTGAATTGCAAAGAGAAATGTTCAGACATAGCTAGAGCTGCTAAACATAACTCTTGAAGTTTTTCCAGAACAGAGGGATTGGGGGGAATGAGACCAGTGAAGGAGAAAATTAGAAAATTATAAGACAGAATGGGAGATGAAGTTTCAGAAGCTAGTAAGATAGCTGACATATATGATATTATTAGGTCTTAAATCTATTTATGAGGGTGAAAATTTAAAAACACGCTCTCTGACTTCGGCTCTGTGGTTTTGAGATTGAAATGAAGATATTAAATCCGGACAAAGAATAACCAGCAGTAAGTGATAGGTTATATTATGAAGGATTAAAAAGATAGATCAGAAATCAGTTGCCCAGGGAAGATATTCATGATAAATTGAATAAGTCTGAGTGAGATAATTTGAGTGGAAATGAATCAGAATGGTACAAACATCTCAAAACTTGGCCGAGTGCAACTCTCTGTCTATCAGCTACTGTATGAGAAAAAAAGCAGTCAGCATAATTGATCATTTGCTTTTTTAAGGTGTTCCTGTTCAGTGAGAGAGAATGGGGAATATAAAGACTGCTGAACTAATTTTTAAAATAACTTGTATCACAGACTTCACTAACATGTGTTTGGCTTGTTACATAGCTGGGTACCCTATTTTCTGGCACAGTATATGGAACAGAGGGAGTTTGCCTCCGTGAGCAACTGAAGCGCCAGCTGTTGCCCTAAATATTGTACCTGTTCACAATAGTGATAGCTTTAAAGCCAGATTTCAAGCTTAGGGAAAATTGTACATTTTGTACATCAGCAAACATCGATACCAGATATGTGTGCCTACATAAGCTTTTATGTATACAGAAATGGGAGTTTATCAAGAACCCACTTGAAAAATAGTAATGGTAACATTTCATTTATTTAAAAATTTAAAACTATCTGTAATAAGCTTTAACAAATCCTTACAGCACTTCTAAAGTCCTAGAAATGGTGCATTTGCGTGACAATATCCCCAAATAAAGTATCACATTTAATCCAACATTCTTGTTAAACAATAGTTTGAGAATAGAAGACATGAAGGGATATCAGAACATTATAATGATGAGTAGGATGGGAAAAAAGATGCCTTTTTGACTAGCACTGCAAGCATTAATAAAAGAAAAAACAATTGACAACCAACATTAAAACACTTTTTTTTTTGGAAAACATTACAGCGTAGAATGTTCCTTACCTATACTAGCAAGATAGTCATGGGTCCTTCCAGAACCCGTGACGTCCTGGAGAAATGGGATACTATGGAAAGACAAGCTTCAAGGAGCGTGATAGCCTTAACTCATTCTTACATATTTCTTTGATGTGGTCCTTAAAGTATTTTTAGGGTACTTGTTACTTGATACCAGCAATCTCCTCATGGACCAGGTAATACCCTTTATCAATTCCAGTTAATTGTGCGTATTTGGTCATGTGTTGATTTATAGTCTGTAAGAATGACTGCATGCAGCCTGATTTTGAATGTAGAAGTTCTGTGAGTGATAAAGCTATTAAAATGAAAAATGTAATCTATGTTTGGTACCATGGTAGGCATTACAAACTGCTAGGTAAAGTCCTGATTTCTAATGGAAGGGACCTTGGGGAATCAACATTCTCCAGGTGTCTATAAGCATTTGCCACTTCTATTCTGTATCCAAACTTTGACTAACTTTAAACCCACTGACTGCATTGCAGGGATTTCTTATCAGTTATTCATGTGTGGTTGCTGTGATGCTCATGTTGGACAGACTTTGGGTTTTGCCAGTGTTCTCAAAGCCAGTGCCTTTCATCTCTGAATGATAAAAATGACACAAAATATCAGTACAAGTGTAAGCTTAAAAAAAAAAAAAAAAAAGAAAAACATCTAAATAACTTCCCAAGCCTTCTGGCTGTCAGGTTCCATTGATATAATATCTCCATCAAGGAAAGTATTGTGCATTATGTGCTGTGATTAGTTGATAGCACCATCTTTGAGGTTGTTTTAGTTCATTTGTTGTGGAGATTCTTTAGTAGGTGTTTCCATGGGTCATGTGTAAGACATCTTCAAATGAGTCCTATCTAGTTGTCACACTTGCTTCTTTAATAGATAGATCCAAGCTGTGCATTTCGAAAAGGCATGGATGTACTAAGATTGTGGATGTTAAGTTTCAGATAGCAACTTAAAAGAACCCAGTGTGCAATTTCACACAGTAATGAATTGGGACTTTGTGGCATGTATTTATAAATTGTCTAAGCAAATCTGAATAATGCTTTTTCAACACTATCAGTAAATAAGTGAACTAGTATATACATCTACTTCAAAGTTGTGCTTTTGAAATCAATCAATTTCTCATTGTTATTCTACTCCTAACCATATACTCATTCTGTCACCAGAATAGCAATAGATGGTTCTCATAACATATTTTGCCTAATCAATGTAAGGGATCATTTGGTAGAGAGTACACTTTGATTTTTTTCTCTAAACGCAAAAACCACATATGCGCATACCCCAAAATGTAACAAATGTTTTGTCGGTTTGCTATCTGGTTGAAACTATTCAAAAAGAAAGTAGAAGAGGGAATCATGTCAGTTCTGATTCTAATGGAGAGAGAGTAGAGGAGCCACTGTGTAAGGCTGCGTCCCAGCGTGAGAAGGCTCCTTGTGTCATTGGCAGGGCCAAAGGAAACAGCAGAACAAGTTGGAGTGATCCAGTGGGCCTAAGGTTGTCAGCAGTTCCCTCCTCCTGTTTATTTTAGATTGTCCAAGCAAAGCAAAGCTGCTCTTCCAGAGAGCAACATGTCTTACTTCAAACCACCCTGAGACGGCTATTGTGATGCTGAAATTGGCCAGGTTCATTCTCCTGTCTTCTCTCCCCTGTTGAATGGAGGTCGCACAGAAAGCTTTAGTGGAACCAACCAGAAATAAAGACTTAGAATAGGTGGTGATGCTATCTGGCCATTTAAGTCAAGGTGGAACCACCCCCTTCCCAGAAGATGAAGTTCTGAAGACTGCTGATGTGTGTGGCCTGACTTAATCCAAAGGGGAGTAAATGGGCAGAGAGGGTACACCTCCAGTTCTCTTTAGGCATATTTTAAAGTAATATTAAAAGTTCATAGATGGAAAAAAGAGAATCTAGTGCAAATGCTTATGAGTGAGTGAAATATTTTCTCCCTCCTTCTGCCTTACCCTGAATCCTTAAGATACAATTCATGTCATCATGTAGGAAACACACCTAGTCGTTCTCCATGTACATTTATTTGTATGTATATATACATTCCTTCTTTACTAATTGTAAAATGTTCTATTGTCTATGTGAGAAATTGGCAGTGTTTCTCAAAGCAGTGCTGTCAGTATGTGGACAGGAAATTTTTCAGGGTGTTTCACACCCCTGGCCCCACTCACTAAATGTCCAACTCTCCCCTCACTCACACCAGGCATTAGGACAACTAAAAACATCCTTTCCTATTTCCCTGTGCCGTGGGGGATGGAAATGTCAGCACAGCACCCCTGTACCCTTCCATCCTTCCTTTCCTTGTAAAAGATATAAGGAGGCCATTGATGGGATTAATTCACAGACAGTGTTTTCATTTGCTTCTTATTATTTTTAATCATATTTTTAATTCAGGAATTTTTAAGCCTTGATGATGGCTTTGACAGAAAGAAAAGCCACATATTTTAGTTCCCACTTGACATTCCCTACTTGTCTTCTTTAAGGCCAGCCTTGTTGGTAGAGGTGAAATCATTTCCTTTAAAGGTTAATTAATTAATTAAGAAAACAGCCATTTTTCTGTATGATGCTAGGCACCTTTGAGTTTCTCTTTTTAAAAGCATTGCCTTATGTATTTATTAACTGTCTTATTTGAAGTCTCTCTCCCATCAGAGAATATTTCTATACCCAATACGTTCTGTTAGAGTGGACATATTTGTATATGTATTTTTGCTACATTTTCTTCTGTTTTATTGGAAATAGACATTGTTGAATGATAAAACAAACAAAAATATCAGAGGATGCAGGTTGGGTGAAAAATGGGTTAATACTGTGAAGGTCTGAGTGTAAATGTGTTACGTTTAAGAGAAAAGTGAATTGAAATTATGGAGGAAAAGGATTTTCTAAAAGGGCCATGAAATAATTAATTGTTTTGTAGGAGATAGCCTTTCCATATAGGCAGAGAATTTTTTCTTTACTCTTTTCTGAAGAAACAGTCAAATAGAGAATCTCATCTCTTAATTAGAAAGAAAAATACTCATCAAATAGATCTCATCACTGGAGAGCTAATGATCCACAGCTGTTAGTCTGAAAGGGCAGGCTTTTTTCCTGAACAGTAGGAAGTGTTAATCATTTTGGATGAGATTTCTTTTTAAAATATACTGTAGTTTGCAAAAGAATAGGATATTCAATATTCCAACTTAAATGATTTTTTTGAAGTGTGGTCCCCCAGGGATACTGTCATGTGTCCCACTGAATGATCATTGAATGCAGGCAACTTCCACTGTACTTCAATGAGAGCATCAATTGATGGGATGATGTTAATGGCCCAGTCCTGCCTGGGACTCTGAAAACCCCAGGCTCAAAGAAATAAAAATCATGCCTGTCTTATACCTACTAAGAAATGGTATTGCTATAAAATCTTAATATTTTGAATCATGTAGTGTACTTGATATAATTTGCCTTGTTTAAATATGAGTGAAAAGTCTTAGCCCACCTTCACTTAGCTTCTGAGGAGAAAAGGGATTTTTTTGTTTATTTAATCTTCGTGTGAAAAAGGCTTTTTGCATTCTATCGGTAAAAAATGTAATTGGGTCATTCATTTTTCAATCTTTGCCTTTACAGTCACCTTGCTAACCTCTTCTAAACATTTTGGACAGAAGAAAACCCCATTTAATAGAAACCTTGCAAAAAGCCAACTTTTGATTATTCAGAGCCATGCAAGATAGTGTGGGGGGAGTGGGGAGGAGGAAGAATGAAACTGGCTGCACAAATCTCCCTTCAACCATTAGTTGTTGACCTCTTTGTCATGCCAAACCTTTGCCAGAACACCCAGCAAGTGGTATTCCATCTTCTCCCCCACTAATGCAGAAGTAGTTATCCCAAAGCATAAAGAAGAAGAAATAGAGATACAGAAATCTACAAATGGACTAATCGGTCCCTAAATAATTGATACCTTCAGGGCCCTGCCATTAATGGTAAAACCTTCACCTTAGAGGCAGTAGAGCATTGTGGGAAAAGCATACTAGGGTGGGCCCCCTAGGACCAGGCTCTGCCACTTGGAGGGTGTCCTTAGACCGTTCTCAAAGCCCTGAGCCTCTATTTCTTCATTTGTAAGATGAAGATAATGGTCTCTGCCTTCCCATCCTGCCTCTAAGACTTTTCCCCTAGAGTTCATTCTATGCAGTTTGATAGAAGATACTTGTTAGGACAGATTGTTATTTACCTTTCAGTAAATTATATATATTTTTTAAAAATAGTCTGAATACTTATGATTAACATGTAGATTGCTCTTAAAGACTTGCCCATACTGAAGGGTTACGTTTTGTAACATTAATGCTAATATCATAGCAAGATAACATTAATTTAGATTAAAGGTATGCGGATTCAAAAGTGAAAAAATTATGAACAGGAATTGACATTTGTAAAACTGCTAGTTCAGAACAAGATTCTTTTATATCTAGGAGCATGAGGTTGTTAAAAATGGTTAACATTTAAAAGCCTAATTGTTTTAACTCCAGAGTTCACAAAATCTATACTGCATGCTAACACCATTTACAATAATGAGATTCTGTAAAGATCTGTATTTTTGTTGTTTCAATTATGAGGAAACATTTTAACTGCAACCCCAGTATGTAATTTATGACTTCTTCCAACAAACCCCTTCCTATCCCACCACAACCAAATTCCTCCGAGGAACACCACCCAACCTCTGTAACCGCTCAAGGAGCAGTTATCACATTCACTTACATTATAATATTAGTTCATGAAGTCTCTAATTTTTCAGAAACAATTTTAAATATGGAAAGTATTAAATTGATAGAACTTGCACTTACATAGTACTTTGTGATAAAACATTTTCATATACATTACATCATTTGTTTTCCACAGCCAACTTGTGAAATGAACAGGTAGTACCATCTCTATTTTATAGATAATAAACTAAAATAAAAGAGGATAACTAAGTTGCCCAAGATCCTATGATGATCAAATAGTGGGAAGGTAATTAAAACCCCTTCTTCAGGCTTCTGGTCCATACCACAATGTCTCCTTGGAGAGAGAATATGTATCAGCTTTTGCTGTATAACAAACCAATACACAATTAGTAGCTTAAAGTACCATTTGCTTAGTTTTAATTCTTTGGGCCAGCAATTTGGACCAAGATCAGATGGGTGTTTTTTCTGTTCTCAGCGGGACTTCCTCATTTATCTCTGGTCAGCTTCTGGTCAGTTAAGCAGCTTTGCTTCTGGATGCTGCCTGGCATTCAGCTGGGGTATTGGAGGCAACTGTACCACATTACCATGTGGCAGACTAGCCTGGGCTTGTTGACAAGGTGGCTCAGGGTCCTAAGAGTGCAGAAGGCAAGCCCCAGTAGCAAGTGCTTTATAAGCCTCTGTGTTCATCATATTTGCTATCCTTCCCTTGGCCAAAACAAACCATATGTCCAGTCCCTGTGTCGTCGTGGGAGAGTATTACCAAACGCACAGATACAGGGAGCCATGAACAAATGGGGTCATTATCGCATGCAGTCGCCACCAGCTGCTTATAAAAAATACTGGAAATTGCACTGATTTCATCATCTTTTCCTCCTGCAGTTGATGTGGCTTCTTTAACATAGCTCTTATACTTGAAGCAACCATTCTCTATGGATTCTGGGGAGATGTAGGAAAAACAATAAGCTGCAAACAGAGTCCACAATATTATATGTAGTGTAAGCCAGTTAATTCCTGTAATGATACCTACTGCTCAGTAACATTCTTACAGATGCCAAGCACTAGGCTAATTCCTTCTCACATCTACAAAGTAAAGAGTACAATTTACACTTTTCAGATGATGAACTAAGAGAAATCTATTACAGTAAGCCACACAAGGTCACATGGCTAGTGACTAGAAAGCTTGGATATAAACTGAGCCTGGTTCATATACCCATGCTGTTTCCACTGTACTACACTGCAGCTCCTTAAGGGGTGCCATGTCATGGCTGTCAGGCTGAGGCAGATGGACAGAGAGCTTCTAACATCCAGGATAAACCTCTCAATGTCCTTTTTCTAATGAAGGAGGTTATGTGCACTTTTTACCATTTGACGACTGTCCTGTGAAGATTTTCTACTATAGAATTCTATTTGTAAATTATAACAGCCACCTAGTGATTTGAAAAGAAAACCAAATTTTTGGATTAGTTTTTGTCTCTGATGAGCAAGGATGACTAACGTAGGGTTATAGGTTTTGTTTAGAATGGAGGCATTCCATTAAAGTAGTGTTGTAGGTAATCCAAGTTTCCGAATTGAAAGCATGGTGGGGAGTGGGGGGTTGGGGGAAGGCTAGGAGACTGTGATGGATAGGGGAAAAGTAAGGAAAGAATGCCATAATGACGAAATAAAAGGAAATTAAATACTGTACAAATGTGCAAGAGTCCTTATTACCTAATTTAGCTTTGAAAAATTCTAGAATTGTCAAGCCTCTTTCCATGTCCCACACAGGTGAAAAGCGGTTTTGGAAGTATGGGTCAGGGTAAATGCTAGGCATTCTATGGTTTGTATTTATATTCTGAGGATGTGTCAGTGATTTTTTTTTCTCATTACTTGATTTTTTTAATTTTAATCCATTTTAGTTGCTGGAGGAGATAGATCCAAAAAGATAGTGCTAAGAGTTATGTCACAGAGTTTACTGCCCATGCTTTCTTCTAGGAGTTTTATGGTTTCAGGTCTAACATTCAAGTCTCTACTCTCTTTTATCTACGTATACAGTATAAGACAGCACTTCAGTTTTATTTTTTTGCATGTTACCTGCCCAGTCTTGCTAACATCACTTATCGAAAGGACTGCCTTTACCCTATTGTATATCCTTGTTTCCTTTATCATCGATTATTTACCATATAACTGAGGATTTATTTCTGGGCTGTCTGTTCTAGTCCATTGATCTATATACCTGTTTTTATACCAATACCATACTGGTTTGATTATTGTAGCTTGTAGCATAGTTTGATATCGGGGAACATGATATATTTTATTACTTTGGGTAATAGACATTTTAATAATATTAATTCTTCCAATCCATGAGCAAGTTTTATCCTTGCATTTATTTGTATCTTGTTCATTTTCTTTCTTCAGTGTCTTATAATTTTCAGGGTACACTCTCATTTCTTTGTTTTTAAGATATTTTCAAATCATGGGTTCTTTGCTTAGTTACCCACAAATTATGTTCTGAAAGAATGCACAATAGGGAAAGAGATGGTTCTAGCCTTGCCAGGATCCATAAAACTAGTGTAGTTTCTTCCTTTGCCTCTCTTCTGTGAGGGGGGATCCCCCCAAAACTGTAATGTATGTATAATAAATTGTATAATTTATTCTTACATGTTTAAACTTCAGTCACCTTCAAAGTACTCTCCTTTTGATGCAATATAACTATTGACATGCTTTTTCCACTGCTCAAAAGCATTTTTGAACTCGTTGATTTTGAAGCCTTTTAGTGCTTCTGCCATTTTTTTATTCACCTCTTCCATATCAGCAAAACATTTCCCTTTCATGAATATTTTCACTCAGGGAAACAAAAGAAGTCACTTAGGGCAGGATCAGGTGAATAGGGAAGGTGGGCACAGGGGTCATTCATTTTTGGTGAAAACTTCTGAACACTCAGCATAATGTGGGCAGGTGTGGTGTCGTGCCACACATTGTTCACTGAAGTCTAATGCAGCCTCTCACAACAATGCCAGCTGGTACTGATGCAGATGGGTTCCTAGAGCACTGACCTGGCAGAGCAAATCTGTACTACAAAGGGCCTGCCTTCCAGAAGATAATTCCAGTTTTTTGAAGGTCCCCCCGATAGATGTTTCCCCATCCTGTGTTCTGGTGCTCATGTTGATATTCCCTAACAACTAGGGAATATCACTAACCACAGATATTTATAAAATATGTTGCATCAGTTCTGAGCACTATATTTTAAGAAAGCTGCTTATGTATTGATTTGGATGTGGTGAGAAGATGATATCTGCCATGGAAAATACCAGAAAGCATACCTTGTAACTGGTACTTGAAGCAACTGGTAATGTTGAACCTAGAGAAGAAAAAGGCATGACAAGTATCTTGACTATTTACAGGATTATACTCTAGAAAGTTTATTCTATGCAATGCCTAGCCTACAACTAACACCAATACATGGACATTACAAGCAAGTTTATTCTGGGAAACAACAGGACTCTAACACCGATAAGTAGCCATTACAAGAAGGAGTATATATGCCCAACAAGTTAATATTATAATGATTACATTTGGTGCTATTTAGCATTGGAATCACCTGAGTGCCATACGTGCAGCCAGAACACACCAAGTCAAGTGAACATCCTCAGAAAAGCCAACCATATAGGAAAATCCAAGAGAAGACTGTGGTCAGACCATAATGCACAGGATGGTCCATAACTGCATAGCAAGAATACAAAGAGAACATTTTTAGAAGTACCAAGGTATTTCTATCCTATGTGCCTCAGAGAGAAATTTGTTAGTGACATCCCAGGTTTTAATTCTGAATACATTTTCCTGAAGTCAATTGGTTTTATACAGTGGCTCTATAGTACATTTACTAATACAAATAATTAATAAGACTTATGTTAAATGACTTGGGAACCCAGTATCCACTTGTTAATTAATTCAGCAAATATATATTTATTGAATACTCATTATGCTTTAAGCACTGTTCTAGGCTCTGCAGATAGAAAAGTGAAAAAAAAAACAAAACAAAACAAATGAAAGTCCCTCCCCATTAGAGATTATAGTCCAGTGACTATCTTGATTTCACAAATAAATGTGTAAAGAATTCATGGGTTCTAGCCAAAAATAATTGTCCCTTTTACATGTGTTAATGTCTGTCAGATTTGCCTTAATTCACTTTCTGAATAAAGAACTAATTTTTAAAATACATTTTAATAGAGTAATCATAGTCATCAATTAGCATTTGTATCATCTTTATATATATTGTATAATTTCTGAAACTAAAGAGAAATATTAAAATATCCACTTTTGTGATGAAAGAAAAGATATGTCTCTTGTTTCATATTTGAGATTTTTCTTATTCAGGAACTTGAATCTATAGTTAACCATGTAATTCTGTTCAAAATTCATTTCTTGGGTTACTAAACCATTGTTTATGCTTTTTGGTGTCCATCTTAATTATGAATATCAAAGATTTCAGTAAAATATGCATTGGTCAAATTTCAGTGTCACATTTTAAAAACTCTACTGGTGGGTAATATAATGAAGTCAGTTTAAATACCAGAGGAAGTATGTGAGCCGTGAGGAGGTTATAGACCTCTGTTGAGAAATGAAAACAGGCAGAGTCGACTTCCGAGGCTCAGAACCTGTCATCTGGCCCCTGTGCAGGGTGTCTCCACCACTCCACACAGTTTCGTTTTCTCTGCCATTTGAATAGGCTGGAGGCTTGGCTGCGGTTTATTAAGAAGGCTGCAAACGGCTGGTGCTGCTGTGCCTGATGGCAGCGTTCTTACAGTAAAGCCCTTCTCGAATGCACGGTGTTTGTGTTACCCCAACCAGCTGCCTCAGCTGCATTTTAGCAGGTGGATGACTCTCTAGTTTTCAGTATTAAAAGATGCATTAACTGAAGACCTTAGTTGATAGTTAACTTCCTGAGTTTTATAAGGTATTGATAGGACTTACACAATAATAATTTGGGGGACACTTAAGTGGGTACTAAGCAGTGTGTTAAGAGTCCTTAAAATGTTTCAGCTTTTCAACTCTCAGGTAGTCTTATCATCCCCATTCCACAGAGGAAGAAAGGGAAAGGAAGGTATGCAAAAAAATGCCAAAAGGTTATAGGGCTAGTCAGCATCAGAAGTAGAATCTGGCTCTTAATTACCACCTGACTTAACATTACCTTAATGTGGCAGCAGCTGCCACAGACCCAGAGAATTTAGATGATCTGTCCAGGATTGTAAGTCTGGTGAGGGATGTGGGCAAGTCACACTTGATATGCAATGCTAGTTATTTTACAGTGCAGATGCTCTTAGAAGGGCTCCTGCTAGCTTAGGTGAGTTCTTAATCTACTATTTGTCTTACAATTAAAAAAAAATAATTTATATACTTAGAGAAATAGGTAGTTTTAAAAGGTAATAGAAATAGACATCTTAGAATTTCTTTTGGTGAAATTATTCTTTCTTTTTAAATAGCTGTTTGATTTCAATGCTGTTTGATAATGCTGAAAGTTAAGCCAACCTTTTTTTTAAATATAAATGTTGGTAGCAGTGCTTTTATTCTTAATGTGAAATCTTTGAGGCTCTCTGATGCAGACTTGTATTTTCATCTGCCTATTATGCTTGTTACATTGTGTTCTCCAAGTGAGATTTTTTAAATCCCTGATGTTAAGTAAGGGATTCATTCCTTATCACTAAGGCAAATACGAAGACCTGCTATTTTTGACAATGTAGTGAAGTTCATTTTGCTGCTCTTTTTCCTTTTACTTTATTTTATGCAATCTAACAATAATCTAACTGAAGGAGAAAAATTAAAGTTGCCTCATTGACAATGTAATGATACCAGTTTTTCCTTCACAGAAATTAAACAAAGTAAAACCTTAACTGTGACTTTCTAGGGATCCGTTGTGCTTTCAGAAAACTGCTTAGCAAGGTCTCAAGGCTTTGTTTTCAAGAAAAATCTTTCCCTTCCAAAGAGAAGCATTTTGTTTGGTGGTGTTTTGAAGTGGACTGTGGATGAGAGAGTCCATTTAATGAAATTTAAAGTTGACTCATCTTTTTTTTTTTTTTTCTCTTCTCTCTCCTCCAGCTCTTTCTCTTTGTTGTCTGGAACTTTGAGCTCTACATGATACCACTGGTTTTGTTGTTACTACTGACATGGAACTACTTCTTGATAATATCAGGGAAAGATAACAGGCAACGTGATACTGTAAGTCTCTGTTTTCTTATTTGTCTGTGGTTTTGTTCTTACTCTTAGTCCCTCTGACAAGATCAACATTGAATTTGGTTTTATAAACCAGAAATTCAGTCCATACACGCTCAAGTTGGAAGAACAGTTTTTATCAGTTCAAAACTAACAACACTTTGATCGGAACACCATAGAAAGTATTTCTAACATTACTCACTTATCTTGGTAGGAAATAAGTCAAGAGCACACCAGAGTATGAGCTATCATTTTAAATTATAAATGGGTTATTCCAAATGATTATTTTTATTCTCTTTTTTGTGCCTTAATGAATCCTGAGTTGATGTAATGTCACAAAATTATTAATGATCACACCAACAAATGTATTTTATTTAAAACATTTCTTTGGGGTCTGTCATTGGAATGAAGGAAGAATTGATGATGGTTATTGGCCTGCAAAAGTACAGGAATTACTTTAATTCAATGGTCATTCCCTGAGCAACAACAAATACCCTTCTCTATGTCAGGAATGTATCTGGATACCTGCTCCAGGATAAAGAATTTTCATTTAACCTAGGAAAAGTTACGCTGAACCCACCTGCGCTCTCTGGCATTTTTGAAAACTTTTAGGATGTGGAGACCACCTTCTCTCACACTCAAAAAGAGTTTTAAACTGAGAAGCAGACACTAGCCATGCTATAATCACGTTTGTTTTCTTGCCAACCTTCATTTCCCTTAGATTATGTCAGTTGTTATACACTTAGCAAACAAATAACTTCAAAAAGCTTTCTCATATCTAAGTAAATAAAAGGGGGTGTCTTCTCCAAATAGGACATTTGCAATTTGATAACTTGATAGACAGCAGTTGACAAGAATTTAAAGGTTTGTGAAACATAAGAATCTATTTAGTAGCTATCTATCTTTATCAGGTTATATAGATTTTTTTTTTAACTTGCCATTTAAGGGACTCCATTTGATTTATAACCAGGACATTTTGCCAACTACTCTGTCCATAATAATGTAGGAAACAGAGTTATTTGATCATCAGCTTAATAGTATTATGTAATACTTTATTATAATAGTTAGCATCATAATGGTTGTATAGACCTACTTGTGACATAAAAGCATTTCCCTTAACACAAATAGCATGTCTTCAAATGGTAACACAAGCAAAACATACTTCTTCAAAATAATTTACCTTATCAAAATAAAAAAAAATTCCTGATGTGCAACCACCAAGCACATGGCAAAGTTGCCCACAATACACCTGTCCATCTCTCACTAGACTATAAATTTGAGGGAGAGGACTGTGTTCATTTTTGTACTTGCTAATGTCTCCAGCATCTGTTTTGCATATCAGAGGTATTCAAAACATTTTTTTAATAAAGTTTAACAAACCAAACCTGAGATTGCTAAGAGAGATGTTAATAGTTAAGCAGCATCAATAGACAAGAAGTTATTATTATTGGCAAGAATTTTATGGATATATTTTTAAATTGCACACTGAGAGACAAGTCCCAAATGCCATGAGCATCGGTGTCATGGGGACTCACAGGAACTTTTGTCAATTAATCCAAGATGTTTTCTTAAGAAAATAGGACTCTTTCAAGACAATTGCTTTTTTTTTCTTCGCAGTAATATTAGGGAGATTGTTGAAAGAGAAGAACATCTACTTTTCATTCAGTTGCCTTGAGACAAATTTGCAAATAAGATTATTTGCAAATAGGAGAAAGTGGTAATTTGATTTCAGCTTTCTAATCCTGCAAGGGGGCTTATCTTCAATATTTAGTCACTCGTTTGAGTATTTGTAGTGAAAAGTTGTGAAATTACAGACTTTTCTTGTTATCTTGTCCAGAATATAGCTGCCTGGGCTGGAAAGTTCCACTTCTAGAGGTGAAATAATAGTATATAATATATCCCCCTGTACTTAAAATTTTCTGAAGAATTTTTATAAACCTATTGAAAAGTTACCTATTATATAAATTTACCTATTTCCATTCCCACCCCCCTACAAATAATAACTCCAAAATAGTATTTACTGAATTTTTCCCTGTAGGCACATCTCCAACAGAATCCCCCTTTTAGCCATGGACAACATTTTAGTCCCCAGCACAGCCCAGTGTGAAGCATTGTATAGTCTTCCTTTTTTTAAATTAAATTTATTGGGTGACACTGGTGAGTAAAATAGTATAGGTTTCAAGTGTACAATTCTATAATACATCATCTGTATGTTGCATTATGTGTTCATCTCAGTTCTCCTTTGATCACCATACACTGGAACTCCTTGCCCTATTCTACCACCCTTCTCCCCTCTTACCCTCTGGTAACCACTAAGCAGTGTTCTGTGTCTATGAGGTTTTATATGTTTGTTTGTTTATCTTGCTCATTTGTTGCTTTCAGTTTTATGTTCAATATCTGAGTGAAGTCATAGGAAGGATTCTTGACTTTTTCTGTCTGACTTACTGTTCTTAGCATGATGATCTCAAGATCCATCCATGTTGTCACAAATGGCAACATTTCATCTTTTCTTATGGCTGAGTAATAATCCACATGTTCTTTATCTGATGATCTATGGAAGGATATTTCAGTTGTTTCCATGTCTTGCCCATCATGAATAATGTTGCAATGAACTTAGGAATACATATATCTTTATGATTAAATGTTTTCAGATATTTTGGGTAGATAACCCAGAAGGCGGATTGCTGGGTCATAAGATAATTCTGTTCTTAAGTTTTTGAGGACACCCCATACTGTTTTCCGTAGTTGCTGTACCAATTTACATTCCCACCAGTAATCTAACTATAATGGAATGCCAGCTATGCTCCATAACTCCCAGTATTGCCTTGTACTTGCCCCAAACACACAAATCCACATATTCTCTTCTTTAGAGGTACCAGAGCATCAATCACAATGTTCCATTCAGCTTCTTATTCAATGGCTTACTTGAAACCTTATATAACTTTTAAATGCAGTTTGTCCAATTCTGTGTTTTCTGCCATACCCAGCTGTGCATTTGAGCTAGTTGCACCTTTAGAAGAAAGAAAAATTGAATTATACATTGCTGGTTACAGATTTTGCATACACACACACATATATACATATATATTCATGCATACACACACACATACATATGTATGTAAATTAAGGGAATGTTTGTTGCCATGCTGTGGCTAAGTGACTCTACTGGAAAAATAATATGTTGACCTAAGTCCTATTGGTATTTCCAAAACAATGCAGAATTTTTTCAGTATGTGTAAACATGACAGGGACTGTCTACCATTCAGTAATCATACTGTTGGCTGATTCCAAACCATGAAAATTCCTGTTTTAAGTGTGTGTGGTGGGGAGAGAGAGAAAGAGAGAATATGAATGAATTTTCTGTTACAAAAAGTAAAATCATCTCTACATTCCACTGAGAAAATTCAATTAGGATGAAAATTATAAAAAAAAAATCAAAATGATCTTCAGGTTTGTATAGCAAAGAGAGAAAAGAAAAGAAATTTTCCATTATATTAGTAGTTAAAAGAGAAAAGAAAACACTATGAAAAATGAAAAATGCAGCAATAGGTAAAAATTCTGTCTTTGACATATTGGTTGATAGTTGAAATTAATACTAAAATAGGAAAGGATCTCTTTGTGTGTTTATTGTTTATTATAATAAGAAGGCCATTTCCTTTCTTGGAGAGTTAAGATCACAGGAACCAAAACCCCCTATCCTTTCCCCACCATGGTGCCTGTTCTAGTTTAATGAGAAGAATGAGATGTAATCCTCGCCAAGCCAGTTTTGCTGCCATTAACGAGCTGAACCTGTTGAGGAGAGGATAAGGAACAGCATTCCTGAGGCTGTAAACTCCGAGGTGCAGATGAGAAAGATGCATGCTTAGAAATGGTATTTTACCTCTCTGCTGGTTCCCAGTTGGACTTGTTAAAAATAAGCAATCCTAGATCTGAATCTGCTTATACTCAGATCATGACATCAAAATTTCTAGCATGAGAATAATTAGGCTTTTCCAGAGAAAAGGGTCTAGTACATGCTCCATTCATAAATGTCTCTGACATGAAAGGGATATAAAGATAGACATTTTTCTTGGTTTATTCCTCATTTGATTTGAGCTGTTGCTCCCAAACCTGGGGAAAATAACAAGCACCAGCCCGTGCCCTGACCATGAGGCTTATACCAACTATTTACCTCACAGATACTGTTGGCTGAAATTTTGAGTTGAAGAGTAGATGCCAGGAAGTAGCCTAGACTTTGGCCTTTACTACTGAGTCCCCATTACACCCTGCGCACCATGTTAAATATTTTCTTTGATGTTGTTTAGTCCTCCCCCAGGAGAGATAAGCTGGTTGTGTCAGCCCAGACAATGGGTTAGGGCCTCCTAAATCAGGTGACCCCCTGTCTCTTCCTTTGTGGCAAGCAAAGGGACATACTCATGTGGATTAAGCATGAGCCCTTCCTTGAGAGAGGAGAATCAAGTCTCAGAGAATGAAAGAAATGGGTAGGCCAAGCAAACCAGGGGTCTATCACACTCCCTGTGAGACAAGTATCATTATTACTACTTTAAATCCAGGGAAACAGGGCAGAGAGAGTAAATAGCTTATGCACAGGCACACAGTTACAGAAAACACACAGTAAAAAACTCACAGTGAGTATCAGAGTCTGCCAATTTGTCTGAAGTTTGTACTGTATGACTTACCACCAGTCAGTCACATTTCCTCTTGGGGCTATATTTTGGTACATCTCAGGTCTCCCTGGGCTCCTTTAGGGTAAGTTTCTCCCTTGAGTTGCAGAAAAGCCAGTAGCACTAACTCTGCCTTTCAGCAGATTGATGGAAAACCCTTTTTTCCCCACTTTACCCCCCATATCCTCCTCACCTCTCATTTAGGGAAATGGAGCAGATACTTACTTGTTAAGCAACTTCTATGTATCAGGTATTCTGCTAAACCTTTTAGAGACATCATCTCTTTTCATTCTTTACAATAAGTATATCAAGTAAATTATTCTAAATAGTTTTATTCTCATTTTATAAATGAGGAAGTTAAAAATCGAAGAGGATAAATAATGAACTCCATGGTGTAAGTGGGATGTGAAGCCTGCTCTGCCTTATTCTGAAACCCCAGGCTGTTTCCATGGTACATGCTTGGACATAACTTTCTCAAGGAATCACTTCCTAAGTGTCCATGTCCTTACATGGAATTGTAGATATCCCCAACTTTCTTCCTATGAGATCCCCAATGACCTCTCAAGAACCAGTGCTTGCCACCTGTTTGATCCTAGGCGATCCTATTAATTTCAGAAAGATTCATGACTTGGATGACAACCTTCCCATCCACTAGGTGAATGTGGGAGGAGTAAATTAAAGCTGAAAAATGTTCACATTAGGAAAGTAAGTCTTTGAATATTTTTGACATACAAAAATTCTTCAACAGTGTTTCTTAATTACACTCGAAAAGAACATTCATTTTTACTGTCATGCTATTCCTCCCACATAACAACCTCAGTTGCTTAATTAATGGAGGCATTAAAAGACTGAATAGTAAGGTAGATCAATGAAATCATTCTCTGACTCAGGATCTGACTGTGACACAAATTGAGCCAAAGTCTGCTTGCTAAAATGCTTTAGTAAGTACTGAAATGTTCTGTTAGCTCCCTCAAATGGCAAAGCCCTAGATGCTGCTTTTCCTCTTTTGAATATCATTTCTTGTTGGGTCTTTTCCAATTAGGCCCAGAGCACTTATCTCCAGAAATAAAGCTTGTATTTTTCTTTTATTTTTTCTAATTTTATTTAATTTATTGTGATAATACTGGTTAATAACATAATATAAATTTCAAGTATACAATTTTATAATGTAGCATCTGTATTGTACCTGATCTTAGAAGAAAAGCTTTGTTTTTCACCATTGAGTATTATATTAGCTGAGGGTTTTGCTTTTATTATGTTGACTTACTATCCTTCTATACCCATTTTTCTATTGTTAAATATATTGGGGTGACATTGGTTTGAAAATATTACATAGGTTCCAGGTGTACAATTCCATAGTGTACTGTCTATGTGTTGCATTATGTGTTCACCTTCTAGAATCAGTTCTCCTTCCATTACCATATATGACTCCCCCTCATTCCTCTCCCACCCATTTTATTGAGTGTTTTAATCATAAATTGGTGTTATATTTTGCAAATAATTTTTATACATCTATTCATATGAGCATATAATTCTT